>JBAKBP010026776.1:0-31173 GCA_037953745.1 Lithodes maja | reverse complement strand
GTTGCCTGCAACCTTTTAGTTATTCCAAGTATAGATTCATTCTTATAATAAGTGACTACTATTTATGTTCCTTCCATGTGTATTATTAGGTATCTACTGGATCATGAACATCTTGTATGCTACATGCTAGTGCATGTTAGTAGGGGACAGTTATTCTAGTGCATGCGCTTTCAAGTAGGCGTGTACTTTTGTCATTTAGCATTTCACTGTCATACCTTTAGCCTGCTTCTATTCTACATTATTAGAGGCTTAATATTAACGTAGTTTCTTGAGTATTGCATTTCTTTAGTAATAACGTAACCTATAAATGTCTGAGGGAGTTTAGCCTCATAGCCTACCCCTGTTGTACACTTTCGCCGAGTTAAGGTACCTCGTTACCATAGACGATAACTCTGTAGGGCGTTGGTGCTTTTGTTGTCTGGAGCATATAGTATTTGGGACTGGAATCGAGCGTGTCGTTGTCACATAAGCCATTTCTGTCCTACGATCAAGAATCCCGAATATGTATTGCCGATCCAGCCGTAACAATATATATGTACAGTATATATATATATATATATATATATATATATATATATATATATATATATATATACAGATATATATTATATATATATATATATATATATATATATATATATATATATATATATATATACAGATATATATTATATATATATATATATATATATTGTGACGCCCAGTGCGTGGTAACGCAACCTGATTGTACTCCTTGGTACTCCACTGTACCGCCACGGTACCGCGTTGTACCGTGTTGGCTGCTTATATTGAGTGTGACAACGTATAACTATGTTCTTTGTATCTCTGCAAAGGTCTCGTCATTTGCTAACCAGTGGTGGGTTTTGTTTTAAGCCATGTCGAGACCTTCCATTTAATATGTAGTATCAATGGAGAAGTTGATAGATGAGATAATAGGAATTCAGAGAGAGAGAGTGAGTTAGACTTCAGAGCGAGAGGGTAGCAATGGTTGCCAGACGTATGGACCGGTTGGCAGCCCTGCGCTTATAGCTAGGTGCGACAGGGTTGGTAGTACATTGCCGCCTGCATATGCTGCCTGGCTGCCCATGTTGTCGTACTGCACATTGCATGGAGGCTCGCTGTGTGTTCCATGATCAGGTTGCCTAGAACCTTTGAGATTCTAACATCCCTTGCCCTCTCTCCCAATTTCTCACGGTTGCACTCTTTCTCTCTGACGACATTACTCTCATTTCATTCTTCTCTCTATTTAAATGCATACCCTTCCCTTGAGGTCCTAAAGGAGTTTCAGCACTCACCTCTCGTATTACTCTTAGGACAAGCATATATTTACATGTATTAGATTTAAGGGGTTAATGTGAACAGCGATCTTCTTGATGAGGATAGTTGGTGAACGTTCTACATGTTCACGAGGTATATGCCCAGCTCATCATCCAATTTGTGACTAGACTAGTGCCATGTGTAAGAGCCCGACCATGCCCAGGAGTTGTCTGTAGAGGGGCGAGGACTTAGCCTTGATTTGCCTACCGAGCCAGGAGCGAGTGCAGTACCAGAGACTACAGCTCGCTCGTAGTGCCGGTATAGTAGAGTAACGTAATTTATCTGTCCTTGTGTTCTCTACAGTCTTTTCCTGGGTTCTCGCTTTCGGTGCTGGGACTCGTTGTTCCTGTGACTTGGCCTGCTAGCTAGAACACATGGGGATGATGAGTGGGTTATATCTTTATTTTACTATGCATTGCAGCTCTCTTTAAGTTTATGTATGTAACACTTTACAATACACATTACTCACACACAAGACAACACTATTAATACTTTCATGTATCAATTAACTGCACTGTCGTTTTGCTGCTGTGTCCGGAGTTCCGTTGCGTAGGGCGCATACGGACTCAGAGGGGAGACAGAGTGAGAGAAGCGAAGTAGCCTATGCGGTAGTAGGCTACCGGTGCAGTACTGTTGCCTGCAACCTTTTAGTTATTCCAAGTATAGATTCATTATTACAATAAGTGACTACTATTTATGTTCCTTCCATGTGTATTATTAGGTATCTACTGGATCATGAACATCTTGTATGCTACATGCTAGTGCATGTTAGTAGGGGACAGTTATTCTAGTGCACGCGCTTTCAAGTAGGCGTGTACATTTGTCATTTAGCATTTCACTGTCATACCTTTAGCCTGCTTCTATTCTACATTATTAGAGGCTTAATATTAACATAGTTTCTTGAGTATTGCATTTCTTTAGTAATAACGTAACCTATAAATGTCTGAGGGAGTTTAGCCTCATAGCCTACCCCTGTTGTACACTTTCGCCGAGTTAAGGTACCTCGTTACCATAGACGATAACTCTGTAGGGCGTTGGTGCTTTTGTTGTCTGGAGCATATAGTATTTGGGACTGGAATCGAGCGTGTCGTTGTCACATAAGCCATTTCTGTCCTACGATCAAGAATCCCGAATATGTATTGCCGATCCAGCCGTAACAAAATGGCGACCTTGCACAAGATTCAGTAGTATCCTATCACATGTTTTTTGGAGAACTATTCTATGCTACCTAGTAGAGCTGGCTAGAATTTTCTTGCATATTGGAGGAATTTTTATTGTGTCATTATTGTATTGGTGGACTTGCAGATTGTTTCGTTGGGGGTGTCTAGAGTAGAGTCATTCAAGCATCTTTAACATTTTGTGAGTCGAGACTGCAATTAGTAATAAGCACTTCTTTTTTTTTATGAACAGCAATTGTATAACCAGCACTATGTCTAATGACTCATCATTTACGGGGGAGGATAACACGGTACAGCCTAGTAACCAGCAAGTACAACAGATGTTTAGGGAGGGGAGTGTTATAAGTGGAGAGAGGGATGCCCGGGCATTTTTGCAGACACCTTTGACCGAACAGCGCCTGCAGGCTATTGATTGTTACGGTCTTCGCTGTTTAGCCACGGTTTTGGGGCGGGACTGTCCTGACAGTTGGCCCAAGAAGAATTTGGTGGCATGTTTGTTGGGTGATGGCGATGGGGCGGTGGGTGGAGTGGGGTCTTGGGGGGTTCCCTCCAAGCCTCCATTCCACTCTACCCCTGAGCTGGGCCCTCAGCCAGCGAGTCTTAGCACGATGCAGCAGGAGGGTTCTCAAGGGCAAGCTGGCTTACCCGTAAACATGTCTCGGTGTGGATCCCCCATTTTGTGCTCTCCCCCCCCCAGGCCTGTCTCCTGAGATGTTATTTCAGCTAGAACTAGCTAAGTTTAAGCTGCAGGAGACTCAGATACAACAGGCTAGTATAGAACGCATAGAGGTTGCTAGAATCCAAGCCAATCAGGATGCAACCAGGTACCAGGCTGAAATGGATGTCGAGAAGTCTAGAGTAGAGACCACGGGGCGTCATCTCGGTGGTGGGCACCGGGTTACAGACTCACTTTCGCATTTAATTAAGTTAGTACCCGCATTTGATGAGACAGCAGTGACTGAGTTTTTTGCTCGTTTCGAAAAGAAGTGTCGTGAGTATGACTGGCCGGAGGTTAAATGGGCAGCATTAGTTTCATCACGTCTAGTGGGTAAGGGGTTGAAAGCCTACGATGCACTGTCACTGGACGAGAGTGTCGTGTATGGACTGGTGAAGGAGGCTGTGCTCCGGGCCTACGAACTGCAACCCGAAACTTATAGATTGAAGTTCCGTGGCGTGAATAAGAAGAGCGACGTCAGTTTTATGGAGCACGCACGGGACTTAACAGATGCATGTAATAACTGGTTTCGGTCCGAGCACGCAGAGTCGGCTGAGGAAATTAAGCAACTTTTCTATCTGGAACAGTTTTACAAATGTACTGGAACCGATCTAACGCTGAACATTAAGGAAAAATGTCCCAAGACAGTAGAGGAGGCTGCCAAGATGGCAGACCTCAGATTATCATTGATTCGTGGTTGCGGTGCCGCTCAGAGGGCTGAGTCAGGGCAGAAGGGGCGCTATACCCCACCCACCAGAGTTTTCGATAATAACAAATCCTATGACACACATAACCACACTAAATGCATTGCACCTAATAACACCTACAAACACAAGCCTCTCCCGTTTACTAAAGGTCAGGCCCCTTCTTCGCCCGCACAAGGGAAGAAGCCCATTGGGGATGTGAAATGTTACAAATGTCAGAAGCTAGGCCATTATTCACGTGAGTGCCCTAGTAACACTCCCGCTAAGCCGGTGTCATTGGTTCACAGTATCGGTGTGTCTCTGAAGGCTGCAGCAACTGCCCGGGGTAGGTTGTCAGCAGCTGAGGCACACGCGGTAAAGAAGCGTACAGAAGGCTCGACACCTGTCCGGGACACTTTCTGTAGCCATCGGGGGCACGGGTTTGTGAGCTGGGGGAGTGAACTACGGAGGGTTGACTTGCTGAGGGATACGGGGGCTTCGCAAACTTTGTTGAGGAACTTCACAGGGAAACCGATAAATGCGGCCAGAGTTGTTGTGGTGCAGGGTATAAATGCTACGAGGTCATACCCACTTGTGAGGTTGGAGTTAAGAGTGGGAGAGGTGTGCAGGGAGCTGGATGTAGGGATTGTTGAGTGTTTGCCAGTTGAGGGCGTCGACCTTCTTCTCGGCAACGACTTTGCGGTGCCCACTTCCGGGACTCCACCCTTAGTCGTTGCCGAGAGGGCGGCCGACGTGGATGGTGAGAATCGGGAATGGGTTGGGAGGTGCCAACAGGATGAGATGGCCTGTGTGGTAACCCGATCTCGCTCTGCGGCTCCTGCACAGCCTAGCACTCGACCTCGGGGACGGTGGAGGAAGGATCAGGAGAAGGTTGCTAAGGGCAGGAAAAGGGACATTGATTCTGCTGCACTTCTCGGTGATTCGGTACTTGGACCTATAATAAACACGGGAGTTGACTCTGGCCCAGATATGGTGTGTAACAAGGCAGAGTTGGGTAAGACTTCGCGTGAGGCAAGAGCTATAGCGAGAGCCACTAAGGCAGTAGAGCCTACTAGCCGGGGTAATGTCTTATTACAAAACCATCTTGATGCATTGACGCCCAGGGACATTAGTGAGCAGCAGCTGCAAGACGCTAGCCTAGCTCGTTATAGCAATGGTGCCATAGAGTTGGAGGAAGATGGGGATGCGAAGCCGGGAGATTTCTTTAGGCTCAACAGGATATTGTACCGCAGATTTCTAGACCCCAAATCGAAGTGGGAGGGCGGTGCGAGGGTAGTAGACCAGGTGGTTGTTCCAAATAAGTATAGAGAGTCCTTATTGTGTCTGGCGCATGATGTGCCGGTGGCGGGTCATTTGGGGGTAACAAAAACATTGGCGGCATTGGGCAGGTTTTTCTGGTGGCCTGGGGTCAAGGCTGATGTCTGTGCATGGGTGGCTGGGTGTGCGACCTGCCAGACAACGGGGAAGCCTAACCAGACAATCCCGAAGGCACCTTTGTTTCCCATACCTGTCACCGGGCCTCCGTTCAGCAAAGTTGTAGTAGATTTGGTTGGCCCTTTCCCGCCTACTAGTAGTGGCAATAAATTCCTGTTGACAATCATGGATGTGGCTACGAGATACCCGGACGCATACCCCATGAGAAACGGCTCGGCAAAGGCAGTTGTTAGAAACTTATTATTGTTCTGTTCCCGTTATGGATTTCCACGTGAGGTGCAGTCAGACCAGGGGAGCAATTTTACATCCAAATTGTTCAAGCAAACCCTTCAGTTGCACGGTATATGTTCTGTAGTGTCGTCAGCCTACCATCCCGAGAGTCAGGGAGTCTTGGAGCGGTGGCACTCGACCCTGAAGAGTATGCTACGCTGTTACTGTGCAGAACATGACACTGATTGGGATTTGGGTCTGCCGTATGTTCTGTTCGCTGCACGTGAAGTCCCAGGAGAGAGCCTGGGGTTCAGTCCAAATCAACTAGTCTTTGGCCATAATGTGAGAGGACCTTTAAGTATGGTGAAAGAGATCTGGGAGGGCGAAGAGAAGCCGGGGTCTGTACTTAAATATATCCTTGAGAGCCGGGAGAGACTTATAGGTTGCATGGCAGCGGCAGGTAATAACTTGGTTAATGCACAGGCGGTCATGAAGCACCAGTATGACGCCAAGGTGAAGCTTCGGGAGTTTTCGGTGGGTCAGGAGGTAATGTTGCTTTTACCTTTGCCTGGACACCCCCTTTCTGCCAAGTTTATTGGGCCGTATGTGGTGGCTAAGAAACTGTCCGACCTTGATTATCTCGTTGCAACACCTGACCGTAGAAAAAAACATCAGTTATGTCATGTTAACCTCATGAAAGAGTATGTGAGACGCCCCTCAGAGCCTCTCACTGTCCCTGTGCTGGCCTGCAGCGGCCAGGGTGGAGAAGGAGGTGGGGACAGTCATGCTGCTGAGGAGGATAGCTGGGACTGTGTCATTTCCGCGGAACAGTGGGCGGGGAATACTGAACAAGAGGCTAGGCAAGCTGTAAGTCACCTGCCTGAGCACCAGGGTGCTGCTGTCCTAGGCCTGTTCAGGTCATACCCCTCTGTTTTCGCCGAACACCCAGGTCTCACTACTCAGGTAACGCACGACGTGGACGTCGGTGATAATGTGCCCTTCAAGTCAGTGCCCTACCGTGTGCCCCCGGTAAAGTTGCCAGCTTTACGGGAGGAGTTAAAGTACATGGTTGAGAGAGTACAAAGGAGTACAAAGGAGTACAAAGGAAATCAAGCAACAACAGATCTAGTGACCCTTCTAGGCTGCTTGTCCTCCAAAACACTGAGGATCAAGTGTCCAAACAGTGGTTTAGAGTGGGTAAGGGAACATTGGAAAGGGAACTACTGCCCTGCCACTAATGTGGCAGGACTAGGAAGTTAGTAGGGGACATATGGGTTAGTAACTGAGGGGAGGATAAAGTTATTCATTTACAAACGCAGTCAGTCGCGGGTTTGATGCGAGATATTTGTCTAGGCGGAATTTAAATGAATCAACGGTGCTGCAGTCTATAACGTTTCGGGGAAGCCCATTCCACAAGTTGACAACTCGATTGAAGAAGAAATTCTTAGATTCGTGCGAGTTAAAAGATTTACCAATAATTTTGCAACCGTTTCCCCGTGTGTAATTAGATTGGTTGATAGTGAAGTACTTACTACAGTTCATATTGTCGATGCCTTTGATGATTTTGAACACTTGAATTAAGTCGCCTCTTAATCTGCGCTGGGTTAAAGGAAATAGATTTAATTCTCTAAGACGCTCTTCGTATGGTTTGTTCTTTAGGCTAGGTATCATTTTGGTAACTCTACGTTGAACTCGTTCTAGCTTGTTTATATCTTTTTGGTAATAAGGGCACCAGGATTGAACGCAGTATTCCAGAAGAGGGCGGACTAAGGAATTGTAAAGGGTTAGGATAACTTCTTTGGATTTATGCTCAAATGACCTGCCTATAAAGCCAATTATTTTGTTTGCCTTCTTAACAACTTCTGAACATTGTTGACTCGGTTTTAGGTTACTCGATATTGTTACTCCCAGATCAGTTTCTCTGTTTACATTCTTAAGCTGAGTGCCATTCATCGAATAGTTTGCTTTCTCATTTAGGTATCCGACATGTAGTACTTTACATTTATCCGCATTGAAACTCATTTGCCAAATTTGGGCCCAACATGACAATTTATCTAGATTGTGTTGCATATCGTCAACTTGTTCTTTTGAGAGTACGCTATTTGCAATTTTTGTATCGTCAGCAAATTTTGAGATTGTGCAGGTGAGACCCTCATCTATGTCGTTGATGTAAATTAGAAAGAGAATTGGTCCTAGTACCGATCCCTGGGGTACCCCGCTACTTACATTGGTCCATTTAGATGCCTTACCGTTTATGACTACTCTTTGCTTTCTGTTGTTGAGCCAATTTTCTATCCATTTCAACACACCGTCTTGTATTCCATGCGCTTTTAGTTTTAGCAGTAAACGTTTGTGGGGAACTTTGTCAAAGGCCTTTTGAAAATCAAGGTATATAATATCTACAGCTTTACTCTCATCGTAGAGGTTGAGGATATCGTGGAAGAAGTCTAAGAGGTTTGTTAAACAGGAACGTTTTTTACGAAAGCCGTGTTGAGTATCTTTAAGTATGTTATTTTCCTCTAAGTGATTTACGAGTCTGTCTCGTATGACCGTTTCTAGCATTTTACATACAACTGAGGTTAAGCTAATTGGACGATAGTTACTGGGTAGGGATTTGCTGCCTTTTTTGAATATCGGTGTTACGTTGGCTAGCTTCCACTGATCAGGCATAGTTCCAGACTGCAAGGATTTATTGAATAGTAATGTCAGTGGTTTGGAGAGCTCATTCTTAGCTTCCTTTAGAACTCTAGGCGAGATTGTATCAGGTCCTGGCGTTTTATTTACTTTGAGTTTATCTAAACAATTCAATACTTCTCTCTCTGTAACGGTAATATTGCTTAGAAGATCTGAATTATCAATCTGAATCGGCGATGGTGTAGGGATATCACTGAGGTCTTCGGTTGTAAAAACTGATGCAAAGAAGGTATTGAGGGCATTACTCATTTGTACTTCGTCTTTGGTGTATTCTCCTTTTTCATCGACTAACGGTCCAACAGTTGAAGTAACTACTTTTTTCTTTCTGATATAACTATAGAATTCTTTCGGG
Organism: Lithodes maja; assembly: GCA_037953745.1. Classification (NCBI taxonomy): domain Eukaryota; kingdom Metazoa; phylum Arthropoda; class Malacostraca; order Decapoda; family Lithodidae; genus Lithodes; species Lithodes maja. The sequence goes on along the minus strand of JBAKBP010026776.1, from coordinate 22,569 downwards.
TTTGTTTTACTTTGATTCGCAATATGTAACTCTAAGGTCTTTTTACTTTGCTTAATTAACTTTTTGGCTTTGCGTCGTAGCTCTACAAATTTCACCCGTTCTTCGTCATTTTGTGAGGATTTTAATCTATCATTAGCAAATTTTTTAGCAAGCAGGCAGTTTGAAATATCTTTATTCCACCATTTGGGCTTATTATTATGGCCTGGACGCCGTATTTTCGATGGTATGCAGTCTTGCACTGCTTTTAGGTAAGTGGTTTCGAATAACTTCCAAGATGTATTTATATCGTTATTGTTAATTAAAAAGCTCCAGTCAGTTTCTTTAAACATAGCTCTAAGTTTATGGAAGTTTGCTTTCTTGAAATTAGGGACTTTTTCGATGCTACTATTTGGTTCGTTACTAGTAAACTTTAAAGTGAAAGTTATCGTACGATGGTCGCTGTTACTGAATTCATCACCAACATTCAAATTCTCTATCAATTCTTCTTTTGTTGCAAGTACAATGTCAAGAACGTTATTACCACGGGTCGGCGTTCGAACAAATTGATAAAGCGAACTCTCTTGCAAGTTCGTATACAAGTCATGTCCGGAGTGTGAAGTAAGAGTATCGCCCCACTTGGTCACAGGTAAATTAAAGTCGCCAAAAATTACGGTATCTTGTGAGTTACTTACATCTGCAATTTGTTCGTAAATTTCTCGGTCAGTTTGCACTGATTGAGCTGGAGGTCTGTATATTAACGCAAGTATTATTTTTGTACCTTTATTATTCTTTATTAGCACAAAAGATGTGTCGACGTTCACAATTTGAGGTTTTGACACGAGGGTCGGGTTAAGACTTTCTTTGATATAAAATAAAACGCCACCTCCATTTTTATTTATTCGGCTGTTCTCAAACATTACATAACCGGGAAGTGAATACTCTGCTAAAAAGTCTCTATCTTCTGTATTGAGCCAAGATTCTGTTATGCCAATCACATCATAATTTTCTGTAAACACTAGTTCCTCTAAATCTGAAAATTTATTGCGTATGCTACGAGCGTTTGCATAGAAAACCTTTAAAGTTGCGGTTTTAGAACTCGCAGAACGTTCTTTCATCGAATTTTTGGTTCTGGTCGGATCTACATTTACATTCATGGCTGTCCTCGGTCCTCGGTCGTTATCCCTGACGGTTTTGAATTTGGGTCGTGTTGGTGGAGATTTATCCAAATTCGCGGTTCTTGACGGATTAGTATTTAATTCCTTTGTAGGTTGCCGTCCTCGCTGTCTTCGGTCCTCCTTCCTGGTTGTCCTGTGCTGAGTCGATTTCTTCTCCGAAAATCCTTCACAGCATGAGGGATGATCACTGAAGGTTATGTGAAGTGGACATCACCCGTCACGTTGCAGCCAAAACCTGACGGCAAGGTGCGGTTCTGCATAGATTTTCGTAGGCTAAATGGCTTGACCACTACCAACCCTTACCCTTTGCCGCGAGTTGACGACAGCGTGGACAAGATAGGGAATGCAAAGTACCTTACTAAAATTGATCTTGTAAAAGGCTACTGGCAAGTACCCCTGTCGGACCGAGCTAAGCAAGTTTGTGGTTTTGTGGTAGATGGCAAGACCTACCAATGTAACGTAATGCCTTATGGGCTTAAGAACGCACCTGCCACGTTTCAGAACCTGATGAACGATATTTGTGACGAAATCCCTAACTGCACGGTCTACCTTGATGACGTGATAGTGTATGATGACAATTTTGAAAATCACCTAAGGCACTTAGAGACCCTGTTTGGGAAGTTGCACGATGCTGGGCTGGTGGTGAACCTGAGGAAGTGCGAGTTTGTAAAGGCTACTGTGCAGTATCTTGGCTTCGTGGTCGGGTTAGGCCGGGTGTGCCCCCCCCTGAGCAAGATACAGGCTATCAATATGTTTCCCAGGCCCACCACTAAGCGCCAGGTCATGCGGTTCCTAGGTATGATAGGCTATTATAGGCGCTTCATCCGGGGATACTCTACTGTCTTAGCACCGTTAACTGATCTACTGTCGAAGTCAGTGAAGTTCTGTTGGGCTGCGGAGTGTCAGAGGGCTTTCGACCTAGTCAAGCACCTGCTGTGTACACATCCGATTTTGAGAGCCCCAGACTTCTCCAGGAGTTTTCAGCTGGCGACTGATGCCAGCGGTGTGGGTGGCGGGGCAGTGTTACTGCAGACTGATTCCGAGGGCTTGGAACACCCAGTGAGCTTCTTTTCTCGCAAGTTTAATTCGGCACAAAGGAATTACTCGACTATAGAGAAGGAGCTTCTTGCTATCGTTTTGTCGCTCAAACATTTCGAAGTTTATGTTCCAGCCTACGGCCCGGTAGTGACGATTTATACGGACCATCATCCCTTGAAATTCCTAAATCAGTTTCACAATCGGAATATGCGGTTGACCAGGTGGTCCCTAATGCTCCAAGAGTATAATCTCAACATTCAGCATATTGCCGGGAGTGAGAACGTGATAGCAGATTGTCTATCAAGGGTTGATGATCCAGGATAGTCGTGCACGGTGTGTGGGTTGAGCAGGAGTAAAATTAGGCTATCATAACGCCGTCCAAAAAGATTATAAAACAATAAAATAAACGAGAAAATTTGTTTTAGTTTTGTAAGTCTTTATTGTTGTAGCATGATGCATGCGATATTGTGTTTTATGTATAATTCACACTTCAGTTGTTGTGCACCTTTTGCAATTAGTGGCAGCTAAGGGTAGCAGGTCGGTTGGTTGCCTGTCAGATTTTGATAATGCTTCTAAGGTCGATTATCTAAAATCTTGGGGGGGCTGTGACGCACCCAGTGCGTGGCAACTTAACCTGATTGTACTCCTTGGTACTCCACTGTATCGACACGGTGCGGGGCCGTGTACCGTGTTCGCTGCTTATATTGAGTGTGACAACGTATAACTATGTTCTTTGTATCTCTGCAAAGGTCTCGTCATTTGCTAACCAGTGGTGGGTTTTGTTTTAAGCCATGTCGAGACCTTCCATTTAATATGTAGTATCAATAGAGAAGTTGATAGATGAGATAATAGGAATTCAGAGAGAGAGAGTGAGTTAGACTTCGGAGCGAGAGGGTAGCAATGGTTGCCAGACGTATGGACCGGTTGGCAGCCCTGCGCTTATAGCTAGGTGCGACAGGGTTGGTAGTACATTGCCGCCTGCATATGCTGCCTGGCTGCCCATGTTGTCGTACTGCACATTGCATGGAGGCTCGCTGTGTGTTCCATGATCAGGTTGCCTAGAACCTTTGAGATTCTAACATCCCTTGCCCTCTCTCCCAATTTCTCACGGTTGCACTCTTTCTCTCTGACGACATTACTCTCATTTCATTCTTCTCTCTATTTAAATGCATACCCTTCCCTTGAGGTCCTAAAGGAGTTTCAGCACTCACCTCTCGTATTACTCTTAGGACAAGCATATATTTACATGTATTAGATTTAAGGGGTTGATGTGAACAGCGATCTTCTTGATGAGGATAGTTGGTGAACGTTCTACATGTTCACGAGTTATATGCCCAGCTCATCATCCAATTTGTGACTAGACTAGTGCCATGTGTAAGAGCCCGACCATGCCCAGGAGTTGTCTGTAGAGGGGCGAGGACTTAGCCTTGATTTGCCTACCGAGCCAGGAGCGAGTGTAGTACCAGAGACTACAGCTCGCTCGTAGTGCCGGTATAGTAGAGTAACGTAATTTATCTGTCCTTGTGTTCTCTGCAGTCTTTTCCTGGGTTCTCGCTTTCGGTGCTGGGACTCGTTGTTCCTGTGACTTGGCCTGCTAGCTAGAACACCTGGGGATGATGAGTGGGTGATATCTTTATTTTACTATGCATTGCAGCTCTCTTTAAGTTTATGTATGTAACACTTTACAGTACACATTACTCACACACAAGACAACACTATTAATACTTTCATGTATCAATTAACTGCACTGTCGTTTTGCTGCTGTGTCCGGAGTTCCGTTGCGTAGGGTGCATACGGACTCAGAGGGGAGACAGAGTGAGAGAAGCGAAGTAGCCTATGCGGTAGTAGGCTACCGGCGCAGTACTGTTGCCTGCAACCTTTTAGTTATTCCAAGTATAGATTCATTATTACAATAAGTGACTACTATTTATGTTCCTTCCATGTGTATTATTAGGTATCTACTGGATCATGAACATCTTGTATGCTACATGCTAGTGCATGTTAGTAGGGGACAGTTATTCTAGTGCACGCGCTTTCAAGTAGGCGTGTACATTTGTCATTTAGCATTTCACTGTCATACCTTTAGCCTGCTTCTATTCTACATTATTAGAGGCTTAATATTAACGTAGTTTCTTGAGTATTGCATTTCTTTAGTAATAACGTAACCTATAAATGTCTGAGGGAGTTTAGCCTCATAGCCTACCCCTGTTGTACACTTTCGCCGAGTTAAGGTACCTCGTTACCATAGACGATAACTCTGTAGGGCGTTGGTGCTTTTGTTGTCTGGAGCATATAGTATTTGGGACTGGAATCGAGCGTGTCGTTGTCACATAAGCCATTTCTGTCCTACGATCAAGAATCCCGAATATGTATTGCCGATCCAGCCGTAACAATATATATATATATATATAGTAGAGAGAAGAAAAAAAAGCAGGTCAACCCCCTTAATTTTTTTTCCCTTCTCAGCATCGTTAATGGTCGAAATAGCTTTAACATGACGTTACTTTCAGAAATAGGAGTGACAATCTTTCTAATCTCTTTAAATAACACTCTTACCCACACCATTAGTTCGTAATCAGGTTTTGCGAAGGAAAATAAATGTTTAATGTTTTCAGTACCGGTGATGTCTTCTTTTGTTTATATTACAGCTACATTTAGACGATTTTACGAAGCATAGGAAGGATATATGGTAGCTTAAAGAATTACTTGAGATAGCATGTAGCCTTTTAATTAGTGGATGCCCTTCTTAAGCTGCACAAAAAACCTCTGAATATAACTAGAATGAAATCAAACAGACGTCGCCAGTTCATAAGAGGTTAAGGAGACCAGTCAATGTCACTCTGGTTACCTTTTATCTGTCTCTTCTCTATATACCTATATTTTTGTCTACCAGTCTCCCTGTCTGTGTGTCTGTTTTTCTGCCTGTTGATCAGTGAATTATTCTTATCTGTCTCGTCTTTATATAACTGTATTTCTGTCTGCAAGCCTGCCCGTCTGTGTGTCTGTCTGTCTTTCTGCCTCTCTCTTGCTGATCACCCGTACCCCTTGTGTGAGTAAGGGCTGGCTACTGACTGACTGACTGACATATACCTGCGTTACTCATCCGGCCTCCTTGTCTATGTTTCTGTCTGTGTTTCTGTCTGTCCATCAGTGAATCAATCATTGCTAACTATTGCCTTTGAACTTTGTCAATGCTTTACATGTTCTCTATCCCGTCTCACTAATTCGCCTTTCCATTGCTTTCTATTTGGTATTCTAATGTAGTTTCTCTATACATTTTAACTCTCGACTCTCCAAATATTCCTCAAACGGAAAATGCTATCTGTTCTGTCTACACGTTTATTCTCTACTCTCCAAACTGTTTGTAAAAGTCTGAGCAAAATAAACATAATTCAATTCAATTCAATTCAATTCAATTCAATTCACACACACACACACATACACACACACACACACACACACACACACACACACACACACACACACACATACCCATACACACACACACACACACACACACATACACACACATGCTCGAAAGCACAGGGATAAAGCGCGACACAATTAAAAACAAATCCCTCCTCTAACTCACTAAAACGACCGAAAACACAAATACCCGGGTATGCAAATGAGCTTGTCACAGTAAGAAAGGCAGAGAGACAAGGAGAAAAAAGAACATGGCAGAAAAAAAAAAATGCTTGTTGAAAGTTAGAGTAGGTGGGGGAGGTTGGGGGGGAAGGGGAGGGGAGTTGCAAGGGAAGTGTGTAGTGGTAGGGAAAGGGATCATGAACTATTCTTGTAGTACAAAGTGAAACGAGACGTACAGAATGTTTAAAAGTTTTGTTTGTGATTGAGAAATGTGTAGGGAAGGATTGATGGAGAGAGAGAGAGAGAGAGAGAGAGAGAGAGAGAGAGAGAGAGAGAGAGAGAGAGAGCGTTGTGTGGAGAGTACTAGGTGTAGATACAAATTTAGTCTTGTCGTACAGAGTGACGCAGTGTGTACAGAATGTTTACAAAAGTTTGTTTTTGATTGTGACATTTGGGAGATGGGGTGATGGAATGTGTCTCCGTGCATGTGTGTGTGTGTGTGTGTGTGTGTGTGTGTGTGTGTGTGTGTGTGTGTGTGTGTGTGTGTGTGTACTTACTCTAGTTGTACTTACTCTAGTTGTATTGCGGGAGTGAGCATGCTCGTTATTTCCCGCCTCCTACATGTGTAGGTGTTATATGTATCGTTGGAATGGCTGTGGATGTGTGTGTAGTCTGTATTTTAGCCAATTGGCGACATCGGAAACGAAGGCTTAGGGTGGATCTGTATGGTACCATTCTCACTATAGACGGTACCGTCTCGCCCGAAGGCTTAGGTAGCCATCAGCTTAGGTGAACCATATGATACCCATCTCGCCTTGTACCATTTTTGCCAACCCCAGATGGGACGTCACAACGTCGTCCACTTATTCCAGGTACCTATTTACAGCTAGGTGAACTGAGGCTAACACATGAAAGGAGACAAGCCCAATTTGTCTCCGCCCGGCCGGGGATTGAACCCCCGACCCCTCGTGTGTGAGACGAGAGCTCTACCTACTAGGCTACGGGCTGTGTGTGTGTGTGTGTGTGTGTGTGTGTGTGTGTGTGTGTGTGTGTGTGTGTGTGTGTGTGTTACTCTTTCTATCTCTAACGCTACTCATAGGATGTTTACATTTTCACCTTTATCGGGCAGAGGCTCGTCCCTTAGGAAGTAATGATAGATAGACTCAGTATTAGGGAATAGGTAGGAAATTATGATAATAAGACAAGATGATATTAACTCGGTCCCAGTCGAGGAATAATCCTGATGACAGACAAAACCCAGTGAGAGATGCAGTACAAATGAACCGTGAAACAGACAATGTAGTTAATGGAGATGTACAAGCAAACACTGTTAGAGAAAATGCAGAAAATAACAATCAACAACTGCAGCCCGCAGAAGAAAATGCATGAATCAATAATTCGCAAGACAACAGAGGTGTGGAACCAAATAATGAAAATGGTGTAAACGAAGATAATGAGAGAGAAATAATCGAAAATCATGAGCAGAACGAACGACCTCGTAACGTAAACATGAATGGTGGAGAATGGATGGGACATTCTGGTGACGGACTCACAACATTAGTGAATGAAATTTATACAGAAGTGATACAATGGCAACATAATAAGTTTGAACTACCGATTTGTGAAGCTGCAAAAGACATGCTGGGGGAACTCAGACGCATGATCCTAAGGTATATTCAGGATGCTCCTTTGGCGCACGTGGCAATCAAGATAGCTTCTTTCATTCCTCAGTTGTTCCTTCAAAGAAAAAGACCAAAGGGAAAACTGAATGAGAACATTAAAGTGCTGAAACAGAGAATGGAGTGGTGGAAAAATGGGGAGTTAGACAAAATTCTTAGCCAAGTACGAGCAATCCAGCAAAGACTGAAAACAAAACAACGAAGAAAGAGGAAGCCAGATGATATGGCACGATCAGTGGGAAATAGCATGAGGATTGGTAAAGTGGCACAGGCAGTCAGATTGGTCACTGGGGAAGCCTCAAGGGGGGTGCACGAAGTGAATCGACACATCTTGGACCAGCTAAAGGAGAAACACCCAGAAGCAAAACCAGCAAGTGATGAGGCCAAACTAGACGGGGCATATGTTCCTCTAGACCCGGTGATATAATTATGAGAATATAATTGGAGACCTCGTATGGAGAAAGGCGCTGAAAACACAGGGAGGAGCAGGTCCATCAGGTGTAGATGCTAAGACTTGGAGGATCTTCCTAAGTCAAAAAAAGTTTGGTTCAGCCGCGGGTGACCTTTGTGAAGTAATAGCAATGCTGGCAAAGAAACTTGCATCATCACCATTCGTGAATATAGAAGCTCTGACAGCATGTCGCCTGATACCTTTAAATAAGAATCCAGGAGTTAGACCAGTAGGCGTTGGGGAAGTTCTTAGAAGGATTATAGGAAAAGCAATCATGTCCGTATTTGGAAAAGATGTACAAAGAGCAGTGGGCAACTTACAAGTATGTGCAGGATAGCAAGTCGGAGGAGAAGCAGCAATACATGCAATGGGGAAGGTGTATGATGAGGAAGATTGTGAAGCGGTACTGCTAGTGGATGCAACAAATGCCTTAAACACTATTAATAGGGAGGCAGCTATTCACAACATCAAGATCAAATGCCCGAGCATCGCAAAGTACATAGAAAATACTTATAAGGAGCCAGCTAACCTGTATATAGTTGGAAGCACAAAGAAGGAAGAAATGAAAATTCTCAAATCAAATGAAGGAACAACGTAAGGAGATCCAGTAGCAATGGCAATGTACGCACTGGCACTATCTATTCTGCAGCAGAAAATAAAACATGAGGTAACCCGAGTGAAACAAGTGGCGTATGCAGATGACCTCACAGGTGCAGGAAAAGTAGGGGATCTCAAAGAATGGTGGCGGAGAGTACAATCAGTGGGCGAAGTCATTGGGTACCATCTGAATGCTAGTAAATCTGTACTAATAGTGAAAGAAAACAAGTATGAAGAAGCGGTGCGGACTTTTGATGGGACAGGAGCGAAGATTACAAAGGAGGGTCAACGCCATTTGGGAGCAGTAATAGGCACAGAAGAATGCAAAAGAGACTATGTGCGAAAAAAGGTAGCGGAGTGGGTAAAGGAAGTGAAAACCCTGGCAGACATTGCGAAATTTGAACCACACCAAGCCCACTATCACCCACAACCACACTTAGCTCACCACATAACCCCTCGCAGCCCCAGCCACACCTACTGGGGTTGTCTACACCAGTGTGCAGATATTATCTGGAAAGAAGGTGCTACTTTGGTCAAAAGGGCGAATATAATGGGAATTCATGTAGATTTGCTCATCCCAAAATTTGCAACAACATAACCAGTCATGGAAAATGTAGATTTGGTGAAACCTGCAAATACCACCACCCATCCCTTTGCAAGACATCACTTGAGAACAAGACCTGCTACAATATGAAATGCCCAGTTTTTCATATTAACACCTTATGAGCGGCCTAGGCGGTATAAAATATGTAGCCACCAGCGGGGTGTTTTTAGCCAAAATAGGGCTGTTTACGTGATCATTTTCATGCCTAAATAAGACCCAGAGCGTAAAACAAGTATCTATCCCTGAAAGGGCATAAACAGAGCTTTCCAATGACACCATAACAATCCTTTTATGACGGCTAGTTTTCTTGCAACAACCGCGCAACACGAGTGCAAAAAGCATGTAATTCGGTAATTTCCCCATACAATTCAGTACGTAGCGAGTGAGAGAGGGAGGGAGGAGGTGGGATTCGTGTCAGTAGGTTCGCCGCGGTGGTCTGGAGCAGTCATACGCTCGCTACTCTCCTGCCACCACTTGTCTCTCTCTCTCAGCAACACTACGTGCTGAAATTGCCACACGACCTATGTCGCGCGCCGCCATATAGTCCAGATTTATTATACTCGACTTATGTTGCGCACCGATAGTTAGGGGTTAAAGGGACTTGGAGATATGCTAGACCTAACACGAATGGTAGCCCAAAAAACTCTCTAGCTATGCGAGGACGAGACAGAGGAAATAGGCAAGGAGGGAAAGGGCAGATGAAGATGAAGAGACTGAGGGAGATGGAAGAGCACATAGAACACCTCGAGCACCTCCTGGCCTCCCAAGAGTGGCCAATACATCCCGAAGACTATTAGGTACACATAGTACTCCAAACAATCCCTCCCCAATCTTGTTTGCAAATATCCAAGGCCTAAAAAATAGAACCACGAACAAAGTACCATTTATTAGGGGCCTGCTAGAAGAAGGAAACACTATATTTGCGGCTCTCACAGAAACACACATTAAAGATCAGCAAGATAGTGAGGTATGGATTCCTGGTTACAACCTACATAGGGCGGACAGAACGCATAGATCACATGGAGGTGTAGCCTTGTACAAACATGACTCACTGATATGTACTGAATTCCTAAATAACAGTAACGAAGTGGTGGAAATACTTGGAGTTAAAATAGAATCCCTAAATTTAGCAGTTATTGTTACATACAGGCCTCCAGACTCATCCCGAGAAGAATTCAAAACCCAGCTCAACAAAATAAAATCAGAAGTGGAAACCCTGGGGAACCCAACACCAAATATTATATGGCTAGGAGACTTTAACCTACCAAACATTAAATGGAGACAACTAGAAAACCATTTTTTTTTTTTTTTTTTTTTTTTTTTTTTTTTCTATATTCCAACTACTCCCTCTCGGGCATAGGCTGAGAGCCTGTACATTCCACCGCTCAACACGGTGAAGCCCGTGAGGTCTTGTTCCAGTCTGGGGAGTGAGACATGTGAAGCATCCATCATGGCTCGAAGCAGCTCCATCTCTGAAGCGGCTGGTTGCTTCGCTCAAGTGCTTCACCGTCTCACCCTCCAGACTCAGACCCTCACTCGTAGAACGCCACCTATTGAGCAGTGAACTCACTAGGCATTGTCCCCCTGTAACATATTTTGAATATGGGAATATTCATACAGTGTTATTTAATCAGGGAACAATGAGGGTATTTTTTTGGCATTTCGGTGGGCTTTGTGGTAATGCACTGATACTAGGTACAGCACAAATTAAATTCCAATAATATCTTCCCATTGACATATCGGGATTTGAACCCGGGTCCATTGGATTACCAATCCAGTGGCATGACCACTCCACCACACCTGACTTGCTGACATGCTACCGCTCGCCAGGAAAATATTGACACCTGGATGTGAGTAAACGTCTTAAAACAGTAGGCTGAATGGGGCCGAATGGATACAAGCGGATACAAGCCAAAGAGAGAGGGAGAACAAAAGCGAGGTGGGCTCCCTTAAAATATATGTAGTGAATAAAGGTATTAATTGTGAAGAAGTGTATTTGAGTGTTGTTGAAGAGTATGGAATAGTCGTGTGGAAGAGTGCGACCAATATAAATGATAAATTTAATGTTTGGAAGTGTTCCAAACGACAAGAATATTTCTGCCTCAAATGGATATAATGACTAGATACGAATATTGGTGAGTTTGAAAGTGACTGCAAAGAACACTACTTCACTCTAATTTTACATTAGCCTACAATAGGGTATTTTTTCAAATGTTGTTTGAAAATCTAACTAAAATACGTCTATGGCTCTACCGTTATTATAATCATTCAATATAATGTGGAATAACTAAGGAACACCCCGGGCTTAACATTAATCCTCCATTACAAACCCCAATGTACTTGAATATATTAATAAAACAATATGATCCTCCGTCTATGGCTCTACCTTTAAAATAATCATTCAATATAATATGGAATAATTCCAGCAAGTTGGTAAATTATGATTGATGGTGGTTGAAAATTTTGAGAGAGAGAGATAAAGTGAAAGTGAATAAGTGAGAGTAAGAGAGCGAGAGTGAGTGAAGGGAAGAGAAGAGAGAGGGAGCAGCAATACAGAGAAAAAGCAGCGTAGCGAGTGAGGAAGGTGGACTTATGTGTTACTATTTGTCCTCTTCGATCACCATGACAGGCGACGATGTGGTGGCGGTGGTTGTGATAGTGATGGTGGTGGTGGTGATGGTGATAGTGAAGGTGGTGGTGGTGATAGTGAAGGTGGTGGTGGTGATAGTGAAGGTACTGAAGGTGATGGTGATAGTGATAGTGGAGGTGGTGGTAGTGATTATGATAGTAAAGGTGGTGGTACTGAAGGTGATGGTGGTGGTTCTGAAGGTGATGGTGGTGGTAGTGATGTGATGGTGAAGGTAGGTGGTGGTCGACTGTGGAGACTGACCAACAAAATCCTGAGCTCGGGAAAACCTATTACCAAAACACCGTTTTTAGGACACGGGACCTTTTTATAACTTGTAACATTTTAAGCATTACACAACCCTATTTCAAACCTAAGTAAGAGGTCCCTGACATTAATATTTGTGTCGTGTTTTTCATTATGTGTATGTAGGAGACAAAAGGCAAAGCTGCCTGTAACAAGTGTCTCCCTCAAAGTTGAAAGATTGATAGTAGCTTTTTATTTTATATATATATATATATATATATATATATATATATATATATTTTTTTTTTTACATTGGAAGGAAGTGTGTGGTGTGTTTGTATAGGGTAGTGACATGAATAGGAGGACGTGTTTGTGAGAACTAGCTGGATTACTCTCTGTGTAGGTGAGACAAAAATGGAAACAGTGAGAGAAGCCAGACAAATGAAACATGAAATCCAGCACTTCGATGTTATGTTGCTACTGATAGGTTTCCTCAAATATAAATATTAGGAATAGCGAATTAGTAATAGCTAAATAGTAAATTATATACAATGTTTAGTGGGATACTTAGGGGGAAATGTATTTATTCATTTATTTGTTCTATTATTTATTTATTTTTATTAAGTTAACTCCCTAGCTTAAAAAAATCCCCAAAACTCTCTTGGAGAGTTTTTATAGTCAACATTCGATTGCCGTACTCTAGTTAGTGAAGGGCTTGAGCTGTTCTCTACAAACTCATTAGGAAAGCTGGAGACGAGTGAAACTTGGCATCAAAGCCGAATACACAATGGTGACAACATTGTGGAACACTGGAGGATTATGGCGCACTTTGACAGTAAAAGGACAAATTTATAAATATATGAATAAATAAATAAATATATGAATAAATAAATAAATAGATAAATAAATAAGTTAATGAATTAATGATTGAATGAACGAATGAACGAATGAATAAATTAATACACAAACTTACTGCTTACCCCTACCCGTTGCGCCATCATGTCGTAATTATAATCGTATCATCTCACGTGAATAATTCTCCCCTGTCTCTTTCTAGCGACACGATCACGATCTTAATTCATCCTTGTATGTGTTCGCGTGTGGGGAGAAGGATCATTTGTCTTGCGTGTTTTAGCAATTAATTCAAAGTGGCGTTCATGCTGAATTAGTTTATTGTGTAGTTTAAGGTATGTGTGTGTGTTATTCACTTGCTTGTTTCGTCAAGGGGAATCCACGCAATGCGAGCTAAGCTCATTATTATCGCGCCTCCTTAACTGGGAATGTATTGCGTGAAATGCATGTTAAGTGTTTATGTATCGTTGGAATGGCTGTGGATGTGTGTGTAGTCTGTATTTTAGCCAATTGGCGACATCTGGAAACGAAGGCTTAGGGTTAATCTGTATGGTACCATTCTCACTACGGTACCAGTCTCACCCGAAGGCTTAGGTTGACCAGTAGCTTAGGTGAACCATATGATACCCATCTCGCCTTTTACCATTTTTGCCAACCCCAGATGGGACGTCACAACGTCGTCCACTTATTCCAGGTACCTATTTACAGCTAGGTGAACTGAGGCTAACACATGAAAGGAGACAAGCCCAATTTGTCTCCGCCCGGCCGGGGGATTGAACCCCCGATCCCTCGTGTGTGAGACGAGAGCGCTACCTACTAGGCTACGGGCTGTGTGTGTGTGTGTGTGTGTGTGTGTGTGTGTGTTCATAATTTTATTCATAATTATAGTTTGACACAAATTGAGTTTTTAGCTCGTAGTTTCCCGCTTCCTAGACATTATCAATGACAATTACCCATCTCCCTGCTCAAGGGACATGGTAACCGCCGGCTATGTCTCAGAAAACCTTAATCAATCTGAGTGAGATTTGAACCCTGGTCTGCTGGGTTGCAGGCAGGGACGGTACCACTGAGGTGCGTGTGTGCCTGTCTGTGTGTGTGTGTATGTATGCATGCATGTATGTATGTATGTGTATTGTGTGTGTGTAGTAAACATACGAGGTTAATTAATCCAAATATAGATACACATTACAATAAATTTTAACTACTTTAAAGAGGGTCACCGGCTTCTTGTTTTATCTTTCTCTCCTTTTCTCTCTTTCCCTGGCTTGTATCCATTCGGCCCCATTCAGCCAACTGTTTTAAGACGTTTATCCCAATCCAGGTGTCGATTTCTTCCTGGCGAGCGATAGCGAGCCAGCATTGTATGAAGAAATCCGGCTTCGCCTGAGACATTTTTCTATCGAACAATGTACAAATTTAGCTTGCTGTCAAAACAAAAATATATATATGCTGGCTCGCTTCGGCTCGCCAGGAAAATATTGACACCTGGATGGGGGTAAACGTCTTAAAACAGTAGTCTGAATGGGGCCGAATGAATACAAGCCAAAGAGAGAGGGAAAGAAAGAGAAAAAAAAGCGAGGTGTGCTCCCTTAACTGCATACGTTTACCCTGTCGTCCTCTTTGCTACGGGGTTTGAGGTTATTAATAATGGCAATCTCTCATTATGATTATATTCCATTTAAGGGGGTAGTACTCGCTTTTTATGGACCACCTTCTCCCTCATGTTTAGACCCATTCGTTTGGCGATTTTAAGACGTTCGTTCACTAGTTTGGCGATTTTGAGACCTTTCGTCCCATTATTTTGTCAATATTAAGACCTTTCGTAGCGCTTAGGTGTCGATTCTGTTCCTGGCGATCGATAGCGAGCTTGTAAATTTGTTAAGGAATCGGCCTTCGGCCGGGAAATTTGTCTACCGAAAAATATACTAATAAATCTTGAAAGGAGTATAGTTTTTTTGTTTAAACTTGATGGAGGTCTAACGAGGAAGCTCAAAATTTAATAAATATATGAATAAGTATTCCCCCCCCCCCCCAAACCAAGCACTATAGTCTATGCGCTGTAAGTAGGCGAGAAATCATGACCTCTAACCTCTGTAACTCAAAAACAACTCGAGTAATCGAGCTAATATTTCTACCATTTGGGAAGGGTCAGTCAAGGAATAAATGTAGAAATATACAGCCAATTCGCTCCAGCCCTTTTTGAGTTACAGAGGATAGAGGTAATGATTTCTTACTTACTTACAGCGAATAGACTATAGCCCCTTAAGGAGCCATTACGTGCCAGTTTTACCACCCGCTACCACTTTGAAAGAAGATAATTATATTACACTGTATTACTCAAATAATTGGTTGTAATTATGCGAGTTATTAGTGAGCTAGGTTATATGTACACACACACCTTGGTTATTTATCCATTTAACTTGTCAGTCACACACACACACACACACCCACACACACGCATCAAGCCAACCTAGATGCCCTACTGACCTGGACACAAGATAATGATGTCACTATTAACCTAAACAAAACACTTGTCATGAACTTCAATGTTGCTTCTAAACCCATCCCTCCACCCACCCTCAAGCTTGGCAATCACACCCTCGAGATAGTTCAGTCCACTAAATTACTTGGTGTTTTCCTTCAGCAAAAACTACTCTGGGATAAACATGTTAACACCATAGCTAGTGCTTCTTCTTATCGGCTACACATGTTACGCACCCTGAAACAACTAGGGGTTCCCAGAGATGACATGCTACTTTTATACAAATCTTTTATATTACCCAAACTCTGCTATGCTTCACCCGTTTGGTCATCCTCTCTCAACTAACCCAAAGAAATAAATTAGAAAAAATTCAGAAGAGAGCACTCAGAATAATGTTAGGGGCCAACTACACCACTTACCAAGATGCATGTAACCTAATTAACGTCCTCGCCATATCTAACCTCTACGAACAACACCTTCAGCAGTTCTCCAGCAAACTACTAAACAAAACAAAACCCCAGACACCGGCACCTACTACCGCCCGACGCCCCTCCTCCTCTACGAGCTGTTCGCCTCTTCAACCGTATTGTCCCCGTAAGAGCACCACGGACTGACCGCTACAAGAACAGCGCCATTCCTTCAATAATTAAGGTCTTAAACAATCAATAAATTATATACATATTTTTCATTGTAAATTAGCCTGTTAGCTCTTGTGTCAATTTTAATTTTAATTTTTATTTTAATTTTAATTTTAACTATGTATCAACTTCCTTGTATATTTTCAGCCTTCGGGCTGCTTTTGTGAATAAACCGTTAATTATTATTATTATTACATACACATACACATACACACACTCATACACACACACACACTAGGATATTCGCTAAACTTTAAACACGAGTCAGGTAAGTTGCAGAGGAGCTTTGCCCAAATTGTCCAGCAACTAAATTGTATTTTTAATTGCGAGGATATGCAACATGGCACACTGTAGCACTCATTTAATGGTGTGTGTGTGTGTGTGTGTGTGTGTGTGTGTGTGTGTGTGTGTGTGTGTGTGTGTGTGTGTGTGTGTGTGTGTGTGTGTGTGTGTGTGTGTGTGTGTGTGTGTGTGTGTGTGTGTGTGTGTGTGTGTGTGTGTGTGTGTGTGTGTGTGTGTGTGTGTGTGTGAAGTAACTTTTAATATAGACTTACAATTTTGAACACTAATAATTATAGGCTATGCACCCAAGTTTTGCAGCACATGGTTTTATAATTGATCCTTGTCAGTTATTTAATTTGAATTCGACACAGATTAAAATGGTTGCGTAGTTATTAGTGTTCGCGTCTATACTCTATGTTTTCTAAGCTGGCGAGGAATTAGCTTGTTCCCATCCTAATTACTTGGCTATTACAAACAAATTACAGCTAAATATGATGTTAACTACGAAAACATGTCCGTAGTATGACGCCGAGACACAGTAGTTTCATATTTGGCCAGTAGGTATCGAGAAACGAGCTGCTAACGGGGTCAGATTTCCGCCAAACTTAATTATCCCTTTGAGGATCATGACATGTTTTAGCAGCTTCTTCGTGGTATTATTAGACTATTTTATGAAGCTTAGGAAAGACCTTTACTAATTAAAAGGGTAAAGTCTATCTCAATTAAGCATTTGACTCGCGCAGATCCCTCCTTTACTTAATAAAATCGTCTAGTAATTGCCAGAGAGAACTGTCAGAATGCATCATAATCCTCAAGGGGTTACAACAAAAAATAGAGTATAATACTATTATGTCCGACGAGCTGTGAGTCCTATCTTTATCGTCACTGTTACTAAACATTGAAAGTTAGAATTATGATTTACAGTTCGTTTGGTTATGTATTGTTTAGAAAACTTGGGTATCTGGTTTTCAGTACCTACCAATCCTCCGTTACTGCTCTGTGTTCTCAATACTGAGTAATCAGATATGGAGTTGACTTTGCCGATATGTATGCACTAACTCCCCTCCAAGTGACTCAGACCGTTCCCCCAGTCTGTCTGTGAAGATCAATGGTGAGTAGTCTAATCCGATGAGAGAGAGAGAGAGAGTGAGTGAGAGTGAGAGTGAGAGTGAGATAGAGATAGAGTAGGTGTGTGAGAGAGTAGGTATGCGTGAGAGAATGTGTGTGAGTAAGAGAAAAAGAGAGAGTAAGAGTGTGAGTGTGTGTGGGAGTGTAAAGAGAGAGAGAGAGAGAGAGGCGTTGTAAGAGCAGTGGTGGAGAGGAAATTGCCAGGAAACGCAGAGGAGGAAATATAGAGTGAAATGGAGGAAACTAATTAGATCGAAAATATAAGTCTACTACAGTGTGAATTGTGTTATGTATGTATGTAATAGCTATATATGTATGTATGTATGTTTATATGTATGTATGTATGTTTATATTTATATGTATGTATGTGTGTATGTATGTATGTATGTATGTATGTATGTAAGTGTGATGTATGTACTGTATGTATGTATGTATGTATGTATGTATGTGTGATGTATGTATTGTATGTATGTGTGATGTATGTATTGTATGTATGTGTGTATGTATGTATTCAGGCACATACCCCATAGCTGGGGGTGGTCGACTGGAGAAAGCCCGAACAGAGATAACGTTTAAAGTTCCAATTCTTAGGGTCCGGGACCACTTTCATGTTCCCTCGCCCCTTACTCTGTCTCGTCTAGTAAGTGAATGTTACAAGAGGAGGAGGATTCCTAGCCCCCTGCCCCCCAGAAGGAAAAGTAGGACAGTAAAAGAGACAGACAGAAACAGCTAAGGTTGGGTAGATGATGCCAAACCTCACTCTGGATAGGATCAGCCCTCACCTTAACAAATATACTTTTTTTTTCAACAAACGTATTATGTAGACTTAACTTAACCTCCTCCTTTAAATAGTGTTAAGGGGACAGTGGCTGTTTGTTTGGTATATTAATTCATTTAGTCATATATTTGTTTAGTTTCCTCCTTAGACCTCCATCAAGCTTAGAAACACACACCCCTACACCCCCCCCCCCCCCCCCTCCAAGATTGATTTGTACATTTTTCGGTAGAACATTTTCCCGGCCAAAGGCTGATTTCTCCTAAAATTACAGGCTCGCTATTGCTCGCCAGGAAAAAATCGACACCTAAATGGCACGAAGGGTCCTAATATTGACAACGAAATGGGGTGAAAGGTCATAAAATCCCCAAACTAATGGAAATAATCCCTTACAATCTCAAAACTAGTGGAGCTAAACATTAGGAAGAAGGGGGTCCAGAAGAACGGTATGTCTCCCCTTAACATGAAATGATATTATTCAGTTCCTGGCCATCTCATTGCTAAAGGTTTACATTACCTTTAAGAGGAGGTATTAGTTTATTTTCTGAACCCACTTCTCCCTCATGTTTAGTCTCACTAGTTTCCTCCCTAGACCTCCGTCAAGCTGTAAACAAAATACTCCAAGACCACCTTTCGAGGTAAATTTGTGCATTTTGGGGTAGAAAAAGGCCCCGGCCTAATGCCGGTTCCTCCTAAATTGCAGGCTCGAAAATCGACACCTAAGTGGCACGAAAGATAAAAAAAACATCGCCAAACTAATGGGGCGACTGTCTTAGAATGTCAAAACTAATGAGGCTAAACATGAGGGAAGAGGGGGTACAGAAACCACTCCTTAGTGTAGGTAAGAGTAAAGACGGAATATATAGCCTTGGAGAGGAAATATTATGTAAAATTATAATAAGTTAGCAAAACAAAATAAATGCTTACTTGATAAACGAAAGCCAAAAAATTATTATATTTTAAATTTCACTCAAATACCAAACTCCCCCAATGAAATAAATAAAAGCCATAATAACTTAGAAAAGGAAAATAATTATTACTTGCTCAAAGAAAGCTATAATAAAAAGCCAGTATAATTTGGCAAAAACATAAAACAAAATAAAGGAATTCATGCTTGATAAACAAAAGAAAGAACGAAAAAGGTGGGGGACACATACACTAAGACGCTTATAAAACAAAAGTATCTAGAAGCAAAAGTTCCGTTGGCCGAGGGGAACGTAATATTTGATACTTTATGGAAATATATATATAATGCATGAATATATTAAATGGAGAGAAGAAAGCAATACAATGTGAATAAGGAACCACAATTAATGACGACTTACATTACTCCGGGAGCATAGGCCGCAAATTGTGTCTAGATAAAAATCAGCCTCATCCATACCATTGCGACTGAAATTTGTAAAGTTATATAGAACGAGTATAATTTTTAGGACATATAATGCAAAAAGTCGTAACTTCGAAATTTACTGTATTTAAATATATTGGAAAACAGATTTTGAATATTTTAGTTAACCCCTCAAAAAATGTCTGATTTAAATTCCTAATTACTTGTGAATGTTGCGTTTTTGTATTACAGTTTTTGTAGATAATATTTTAGCATAACTAATTAGTTACATTTGAAGACACTATTTTGAATGTTTTAAGATATTAGTTAAATTATATATAGAAGAAACGGTTTGTTATTACTTATTATGGGTGACTTGAAGCAGTATAATTGTAGCCTCCTGGCTCCAATCTGCAAGGCAGGTAGCGTATAATAAAGGTCTGCTGTATTTATTACCCTTCCTACTATTGCGGAGCGGTCCAATCTGCATGGCAGGTAGTGTAAGAAAGGACCTCTTTGTTTAGTACCTTCAGTACCCGACTTGGGTGCGGAGCGGTACTAACCTGCTACTACTGAGTGGTACATGCTGACTGCCATACGTGCGGAAGTGTCCGTAAGCCACGCACGTGGCTCACGGACACTTCCGCATGTATGGCTGTGATTCATCTGGAGTTTTCGTAGCCAAAACAGTGGTAATACAATTATTTAATTTTCACAAAGTTATTTGAATATAGGTTAATTGTAAACTACAAGACAATTGTGTTATGATACATAGTTTATTTGGTCAAAAATGGCAGTACTGTAAAAATCAAATAATGTAGAAATTAGAATTGTTACGAATTAAAAGGAAAAGACGAATTTGCTCAAATGGCAACAGTCTAAAAAATAACATATTTTGTATGTGAATGCCCCCATATATTTAGTTAAGGTACATATATTTCGAGCTTGTCTATTTTTCTAATTAGTAATTTGAAACTATGTTTTACCTTCACTTACATGGACGGCGGAAATTAACAATTTGGTAGGGTTGCTCCCGGACTACATTGGATGAAGACAGGCGAGAGAGAGAGAGAGAGCGCGCAGAGAGCGAGAGTAAATGGTAAGAGAGAGAGAGAGAGAGAGAGAGAAGAGAGAGAGAGCGCGAGAGCGAGAATAAATGGTAAGAGAGAGAGAGAGAGAGAAGGCAATTGTAAAAGGAGGGTCGTATACAATAAAAATATATTGGAGTGTGTGGGGTGGGCAGAAATGACAATGATGACGGGAAGACCAACAGAGGAGGGGGAGGAGGAAGGTAAGAAGAACGAGGAGGTAGAGGTGAAGAAGATTGGAAGGAGGAGGAGAAGATGGGGGAGGAGGTAGAGGAAGAAACGGTATGGGAGGGTGAGTAGAAAAGAAAGAGGAGAGGAAGAAGAAAGAGTAAACAGAGGGGGAGGAGGAAACGGAAGAAGAAAAGTAGGTAGAGAAGGAAGAAACGGGGGAAGAGGAAGAGGTGAAGGAGGAGGAGGAGGAGGCGGAAAAAGAAAAGTGGAGGAAGAAGTAAAAAGGGGGAGGAACAGACGGAAGAACAGGGGAAGAGGAGGAGGAGTAGAAGGCGGAAGAAAAAAAGGGGAGGAAGAGGAAGTATAAAGGCTGAAGAAGGAGGCGGAAGAAGAAAAAGGAAGATGAGGAAGAGGAAGAAGAAGAGGAAGAAGCAAAAGGAAGAGGACGAAGACAATGAGGAGGAGGAAGAGGAAGAAGAAAACAGGAAGAGGAAGAAGAAAAGAGGAAGAGAAGAAGAAAAAGGAAGAGGAGGAAAAGGAAGAAGACAATGAGGAGGAGGAGAAAGTAAAAGGGGGAGAGATGAAGAGGAAGAAGAAAAAGTAGAGGAAGCAAAGAAGGAGGAGGAAGAGAACAGCTGATATACCTCCCAGCACAACAATACCGTCATCTTTAGTCCCAGGGTTACCAAAACAAAACAACAAATTACCGCTAAATCCGTTGTCAGAAACCGCTAGAATGTAACTACTGTAGATTGTAAGTAAATGGCAAATATCGGCAGAATAATACCTTAAGGGGATAGTGCTTGTTTTGTTGTCTATATATCCATTTAACATTTATTTTTGAGTTTCCTCGCTAGACCTCCATCAAGCTTAAAAATAAAATTCCTAGACCCCCTTTCAAAATAAATGTGTTAAATGTACCGGTCGAAGGCCAGTTTCATCTAAATTGACAGGCTCGCTATCGCTCGCCAGGATAAAATCGACACCTAAATGACAAGAATGGTCTTAATATTGACAAAGAAATTAGGCGAAAAGTCTCAAAATCGCCAAACTAACGGAATAATTCTTAAATCTCTAAAAAAGTATGCCAAACATGAGGGAAAAGGGAGTCTAGAAAAAGCGACTACCTCCCCCTTAATATCTAGAATGTCACTCAAAATGGCTAAAATCTTTACAATATCGCTTGAATTCATATAGTCAATTCATATAGTCAATTCATATAGTCAATTCATATAGTCAATTCATATAGTTAATTCATATAGTCAATTCATATAGTCAATTCATATAGTTAAATTCATATAGTCAATTCATATAGTTAATTCATATAGTCAATTCATATAATTCATATAGTCAATTCATATAGTCAATTCATATAGTCAATTCATATAGTTAATTCATATAGTCAATTCATATAGTCAATTCATATAGTCAATTCATATAGTCAATTCATATAGTCAATTCATATAGTTAATTCATATAGTCAATTCATATAGTCAATTCATATAGTCAATTCATATAGTCAATTCTTAACTAGTAAATACAGTCAGGAAATGGCTGGTTGACATACGAATATCACACCCTGGTTGATCTTGTTAATGTATGAAATTCGAACTTGATAAACCTTAGGTCGAGTCCTCCTGAGGGCAAGAATATATAATTATTATCCATATTCATGTTATTAATCTAACTAATATATGATCTTTCTCTCTCTCTCTCTCTCTCTCTCTCTCTCTCTCTTTATCTCTATCTCTCTCTCTCTCTGGAGGGTGAGGAGAGAGCCTTTTACTGTGCTATCGTTACCTTCCACTTTGTAGCAAATTCTATGTTAGCATTAAGTCCAGAC
>JBAKBP010026775.1:0-31173 GCA_037953745.1 Lithodes maja | reverse complement strand
TGGTCTCTTGACAAAGCGTTATCTTTGCTTCATTCCCGTCTGTATAAGAATACGGTAGATTTTGAATTGGTATTAAAAAAGGCTGTGTTCCTTATGGCTTTGGCAACTGGTAACAGGGTGTCTGAGCTGGCGGCGATGAGCAACACCCCTAATTGCATAAGGTTTGGTAGACTGAATGATTGCATTCATATTGCACCTTCCCCAGGGTTCATCGCCAAGAATGAACATAGTGAACATGTTTTTTCAGAGTTCACGGTGCCGGCGTTGAAATGGGGTAAAGTGCACCATAATTTGTGTCCTGTACAAGCTTTAACCAAATATATGAGAGTGGCACCTCTTAACCAACTAGGTGCTTTATGGGTATCGAGTACAGGTAAATGATTAATGAAACGTAAAATGGCTTCTCTGCTAGTAGAAGTCATTAAAGAGAGTAATCCCGGCGTAGTGGGTAGGGCCCACGATTTACGCAAATGGGCAGTATCTTTATGTTTTCTCAAAAAAAATTATGTTGAGGACATAGCTACTACTCAACTATGGGCTTCAAATCATACGTTTTTGACTCGATACCTGTCGGTAGCACTAGACAAATCATCAATGCCATGTGTAGCGTTACGGCAAAGGGTCTAGATGGGTCTCTAAGTCACTAATTGTTTAGGTTAAGAAAGAGGGGGGGGGGGGGGTGCAGTCAGTGAAACACAAGACACCCTAGACCCCGCCGGAGGATATGTACAGAGTATACGAGCTGTGATACAATGTATAAGTGTTGTGATTAAAATTTCTCTGTAGTAATGACTACGGGAAATGTTGTTGAGGTACAATGGATGTAGTACAACAATTGTTTCTGTAAGTGGGATACACTGTTGAAGCAATTTAATTTTAAGAGTTCTCGGTAGTTGCAACTACGAGTAGCATTTTAGTAAGTACATCTGCGATAGTACAAGAATTTATTCTATTTTTGTGTCTAATTTTAAGGAATATACACATTAGAATAATGGGGTTTATATGTGCACATGTAAACATAAAGTTTTATTTTTCACCACTTAATTTAAGTGGGGTGCCTTTAACTTTCAGATCTGTGAACAGATTCTCATAGTTACCTTTTTTCCTCAAGCAGGCTTCTTAAGCACGCCCCTGCTTGTACCCCTTTTTATATGTTGTATAAAGTTTGTACATAAATATATAATTTTTACAAAGTAAGAATACTATGTGGTTGTTTGATTATCTGCCTATTCTATTTGCAATGGTTATGATATGATTACTAATGTCCCCCTCCAGTCTTAGATATCAGGCATAATCGTCAATGATGGAGGGGCCACTAATAAATTATAGGTTTGACTCCTGCAAGGAGATAAAGAAAACCTAATATTTAGTAGTGGCCCCGTAATCATTGACGACTGGGACCCTCCCGACCATCCCCTTCCCATTCGTTGATGTATTAAGGATTTTGGTATACTTGATATGTCAGTGAAGGCGGAACAATGCGCTAGTCAGCGTCTGGTCCAAGAATCCACAGAAGTACATCCACGGAATATGGAAAGCTTATGAATAGTTATTCTTATTTTATTTTTATTTTTTATTTGTTACGAAGTTTTTTCGTAGTGAGAACCCAATCATAAAGACGAACCATGAGTGATTTTGCGTGTGCTTATGATGAAGGTTCCTCTGAGCTCTGCGGCGGTAGATTCAAACTACGCTTATGAGCGTTTGAAGAGGTAGCCTTATGTAATAGGCATAATCGTCAATGATTACGGGGCCACTACTAAATATTAGGTTTTCTTTATCTCCTTGCAGGAGTCAAACCTATAATATAGGCTAGGCTATTATACATTTGTAATATAATGAAATCGTCTAAAAGAAGCCAGACAAAAATTAAAAGGATGGCACTGGTACTGAATGGGTTAAGCTAATGTAGGCAAACAGCCTAAGGACTAAGGAGATTGATTAGCATGGGTCTAGATTCCATAGACCTAGGCATACAAAATTGCACCTCTACCTACGGGAGCTATCTGCTCCTCTTGAATCTCGTCTGGGCTAGGAAACGAGCGTGCCGAGCTCTGTGCTCAATAGCACTGGGAATGGGGTAATCGTTAACAAAAAAATAATTAGCGAAAATGAAAACTGTGAATCAACTTTTTCTTTTTTCTTTTGTTTTTTCCCAGGCCAAGGTGTGGGCCCATTGAGGGCGCGGGGCCCTTGGAGGCACGGGGCCCTGGGCTATGGCCTACTCGCCCCCCCCCCCCCCCCCCGTAAATCCGCCACTGCTTTGGCCGCTGCAAAGAGTTGGACGAGGAGGATGTTGATGTTAAGCACCTGTTGATGGCGGTTAAAATTCTTTGACATCATTGGAACATATTAGTTAAGGACGTTTTTTTCACTTTATTCTGGCCATTATTCCTTAGAAGATACAATGACGCTTTTTTGGGGGTTCCTGGTTATTATTGGATGATTTTATTCATATTAGAAAGACTATATGGAAATCAGAGGGTTAATTGAGATATTCTTTACCCTTCTAATTTCCACAGAACCTTCCTAAATTGTATAACATCGTCTAATGATAACATGGTTAATCTGTCAAAATGTGTCATAATCTTCAAAGGGTTATTAGGTGATATTAGACAGTTTATAACGAATATTTAGAAGCTAAAAGGTATATATTGTTGTTACCCTGTAATAAAAAATAAATATCCGGAAGTTGTTACCCTGCAACCAAAAATCCCGCAACCACAGAACTACGCCGAGTTGACGTACGGTCTGGGGATATGTAAAATAGTAATTGGGAGTAGGTCTAATAAACCGATCCCCATGTGTTGTAGGCATAGCCTTCACGAGACTATCACCTAGCTGGGGGTTTTTCCAAAAGAACTAAGGTTGTTTCCTTATTGTACGTCCAAGCGTAGAAGGCCTACAGTGGTAGAGCGGTAGTCTGGCATGCCTACTGACCCGGGTTCAAAACCTAGCCAGGCCGATATTTTTGAAAGGATAAATTTCCTTCTCACCCAGCATTTCAATTGTGATAGTGTGTAGGCTACTCCATTGATTTCAGAAGGACCTCTCTAAGCTGTAAATAATCGTGTAATGATAGCCAGAATACAAAAAAGCTTGCTAATGCTGAAGGGATTAAGGAGGTTTTTCTGGACCCCCTTCACCTTCGTGTTTAGCCCCACTAGTTTTGAAACTTAAGACATTCGCCCCATTATCTTGTTTGTTATTTTAGGCCTTTTGCCAAATTTCTTTGTCAATTTCAAAACCTTTCGTACGTGCCATTTAGTTGTTGACTTTTTCCTGGCAAGCGATAGCCGAGCCTGCTCTTTAGGAGGACTGGACGGGGCATTGTTCTATTGAAAACTGCACAAATTTATCTTGAAGGGAGGTCTTGAGGGTATTTCTTAAGCTTGATGGAGATCTAGGGAGAAAACTAAGAAAACAAAAAAAGATAAACAAGGCAAACAGATGGCAGACTTCGCCCTCGCCGTACTGTCAGAGACTGACACAAAATGTTTGGGGCTCTACTGCTATCACCATCCTCACTACTACTATTCATCATTATCATCATTAGGCCTACTACTACTACCACAATCAACACCACCATTACTACTTCCACCACAATTACCACCATCATCTCAACTACTACTGTAAATCAGTGAAAATAGGTTAGCCTAAACTGAACAAGATGCGAAAATACACTTAGACTACAAGGCTAATTGAGGTACACTTTTATTAGTTCCGGGTTCGATTCCCACCCTGGGTGCAGATTTTCGGGAGGCTATTTCATCATCTAATGAAGTTTAGGTGTTTTGGTAAAATTGTCAAGATGGTTGAAAGTAAGATCGGAGCTCAATAACCCTCCTTACGGGCATGGTATAAAAACCAAATCCTACACTACTACCACATAACCACGACTATCCTAATTACTATAGTATGTTCATTCTATGTTGGGCAGAAATCATAACCTCTAACCTCTGTAACTCAAAAAGGACTAGAGTAATCGAGCTAAATGTTTCTATCAAATAGGAAGACTTGGCTAGGGAATAGGTGTGGATATTGACATCTTATTTGCTCTAGCCCTTTTTTAGTTACAGTGGTTAGATGTTACGATTTCTGCCCAACCTAAAATGAACGGACTATACCACAATCACCACCAATATCCCATCTTCCTAGGTTCATGCCGAATACCGTGCCTTCTTGGCAAGCGTTGTAACTTTCACCGTCCGGCACTGGGGTATAACTAGGGCAGCAAGCGTTATAACTCACATGACCTAGTCTCCAGTTGGTATTACGACTAGCCTTCGTCACTTTGGGCGTCTTGTCCTCCCTATCACAAGGATGTCTAGGATATGTCGTGAAGCACCTCAAAGAAGGTTTGCTTAAGCTAGCAGGCTAAAGGCTTGACGATGGTTGGGCTGGCTGAAGTAGTGTCTCTTTGGTAGTATCTCCGGGCAGGAGATATTGTATTGAGTATTGTTCACATGTGTGGGGAGGTTCCTCTCACACCGCTCTCCTAGACAAAGTTGAAAGGAAGGCCTTTCGTATCATTAACTCCCGTCCACTCACCAACTCTCTGCAATCTCTCTCTCTCCGCCGCAATGTTGCATCTCTCTCGCTATTCTATCGCTACTATAATAATCAGTGTTCCTCAGAGCTATCCCAGTGCATACCACCTCCTTTATGTAGGGCACGTGGTACCCGTCTTGCAACTCAATCCCACCCCTACTCTGTGCAACTCTCCAACCCAAGAGTGAAACGTTACTCTCAAACTTTCTTCTACTCAACAGCTGAGCTCTGGAACTCTCTCCCAGAATCCGTCTTTCCTTCTTCCTATGACTTAAATTGCTTCAAACTCCGTGTGTCCAGGCATTTTGGCTCGAACGTCCCTTGATTTTGGCCCTGTCACTCTTTCAACTATGGGGGAGGCACTCGCTATAGGCAGTTATGCCTTTTGCCTCTCTCAATCACATAGAAAAAAAAAAAAAAAAAAAAAAAAAGGAAGGGCACATCGATGGGCCGGGGTAGACCCTCTGCTGACTGGGATATCCGGGCGGCTGTATCTCCGGGTATCAAAGGCATGCTGGGAATAGTCGAGTCTGAGGATGTCTTGCTCGGGCTTGTGGAAACTTGTGTAATGGCTGTTCCTGATAGGTTGTTATGCCCATTAGGTTGTGCACGGTTTGGAACTGGTTCTGGGGGGTTCTGGGGAGGATAAGGAATATTTGGAGGGTTTGAACTGGCGAGTGCATCCACGTGGTCCCTCATCGTATTTCCGCCTTGGTGGTGGTGGGAAATAGTTCGTAGAGAGGCCCGGGAGGATATTCCTTGGGTGCACGCTGTTGATCTTGATATTTGTGGACAATTGGGGGGCTGTTGGAGGTGCGTGGGACTTTTGATGGCCAAGTTGGTTGTTGAAGCTGCAGGTACATGTGGTCGCGTTCGGGCGGATGAATTTGTCCCCCCTTGAAGTCCACCTCTTATTGCGGAAGGTTTCTCGGAGCACGACTCTGGTGTTTTATGGTGGCAATGCGGGCCTGGACAGCTAAGTGGTTATTATTATTATTATTATTATTATATGAGATGCCGGTCTCCAACCAGGGTGCAGAAACACCATCAAGATGAATCCACACATTACACCCGGAGGCACTGGAGAGAGACTACGGCAACTTAGGAAAAAATAAAAACATATACTGTACACATACATATATCAAACACAGATAATGTTAGATACTCCAATATATCCAACTATTACTCCATGAATTACTTAAACACTAGAATACATATTTAAAGTATATCTCACTATTATAACCTTAATACAACTACTCATAGTAGTAAACATAATATTTCTTACACCGACTGTATATGATGGAGGCAAGTGGTACTGGGCGCCTAGAATCTGAGGTTTAAGTAGACGTCAGCTTCTAGTCAGCATTCCCGAGATCTCACAATAGAGTTGGTTACACGTGACCGCTCTGATGGAAAGTTACCCAGAACAGGTCACGTTGGAAGCCACACCTTATGACGTCATTATTGACAGGTACTAGGATTGGTCGTGATGTACACGTGAATGATAATGAGTGGTTTTACGTCATAAAGAGGGGCGTAACCCAACATAATATAAGGTGGGTATCCAGAGAGCGAGGGCAGAAACAAGAGAGACCCCGGCTCGCTCATCGAAGGGTCAGAGGTTAGCTCCGTGTGTGATAACCAGACTATATAACATACTTGAATTAATCGTACTGATACGAATACTTATACAATCAATATATTAGTGTACTTCTGAATAAGTCTTAAGATATCTTTTATTATACTATTCTTAATTATTCTCAAGTTTCATTTACCTAACCTTACCATTTATCTAACATTCATTTGAGTTATCTAATTAATCCCAGGGTAAACCTGTGATGGTGGCAGCATATATATAGGGGAATTGATACCATTATTAACCCTATTCGCTTAAGCTAACATGGTGGCAGTGCGTGGTCCTTTTTTTTTTGTTACAACAGAGGCTACACTCACATGTCGATTAATTGACCGCTAAAGCTACTAAAAGTATTTAATTCAAGTCACTGGAGTCTGTATACATATATATAAAAAAAAAAAAAAAAAAAAAAAAAAAAGGTCCCACCCCTTTCCCATTCTTAACCCTTCTTTAGCGGCGCGCAACATAAGTCGAGTTAAATAAAGCTGGACTATGTGGCGGTGCTCGACATATATCGTGTGGCAATTTCAGCACGTAATGTTGATGAGAGAGAGAGACAAGTGGTGGCAGGAGAGTAGCGAGCGTATGACTGCTCCAGACCACCGCGGCGAACCTACTGACACGAATCCCACCTCCTCCCTCCCTCTCTCACTCGCTATATACGGAATTGTATGGGGAAAGTGCCTAATTACATGCTTTTTGCACTCGCTTTGCACGTTTTTTGCAAGAAAACTAGCCATCATAAAAGGATCGTTATGGTGTCATTCGAAAGCTCTGTTTATGCCCTTTCAGGGATAGATACTTGTTTTACGTTCTGGGTCTTATTTAGGCATGAAAATGATCACGTAAACAGCCCTATTTTGGGTAAAAACACCCCGCTGGTGGCTACATATTATATACCGCCTAGGCCGCTCTTTAAGTGTTAAGTAAGCCATTTTAGATTTACAGAAGAGTGACCATTACTTGCATTACTGCATGTCCACAAACATTTCAGTAATGTAAGCATGTTTCCTTTTTTTTTTTTTTTTTTTTTTTTTTTTTTTTTTTTTTTTTTTTAAGGTGACAGTTACAAAGTGGTGTACAATCTATCTTATTCTAGTTACATTGTAGTTTATCTTATTGTACCAGTACCTCCCTACAATCAACCTAGTTGTTCCCCAATTCTTCCCTCCGCCACGACCATTTCAAAGTCCAAGTCTCTCACTCTTGTCCTCTGTAGCGGGGAGGACCTTGTACCCCTGAGACATAGGAGTGCAGACCTGAGAAGAGAGAAAGAGAGCCGGCATCTCATCCAAGTTATGACTTGGCTTCTATGCTGGCGCTTTTTCTCCGATATTTGTTCAGCTAATCTGGCATAGAAGACACTTGCAGAATATATATATAATTCACACACAGCGGGCTGAAACACTTGTACATCTGGCAAGTTTCCCTCCTTGCCTGCAACGCTCCCCTACACAACTACGGGGCTGGTCGCAAATTCGTCAAAATATTCTTGCGGCGGAAGCAGGGAATCCTCAACTTTGTCTGACGGAGGAGTCTACATGGATATGGTACCGACGTGTGGTGTGATTGGCCTGACTTAGGAGGACCAACGCTGACTGACAGTGGTTTGAGGCCGAATTCTGTACGTCGCCGGCACTGAAAACCACCCAAGCTCCACCGCGGCTAACTCGCAACAATTCTCTTCAGCCTAGCATACCCCAGAGGCACTGCAGGCAGTTGTATCTTTCCTTGGTTTGAGTGAGGATATACGATACAGCCAGACGTGACATTGAATAAGTAACGTGTTACTGGAGGTCTTAAGTGCATATTTCTATCCATAAAATTATACCAATCTTAATTCAATACATTCATTCAATTGTGTAATTCATTTTTTTTATCACTGCCTTTTAATTAATTAATTAATTTGTGCAAAATAGGGTGTATTTAGATTCAAGATTTATTGTGCGTTTTTTTTTTTTTTTTACAGGAATTATTTACTATATATATGGGAGGATTTTATATATTATATGTTTATCAAGTGAAATTTCCACATGTCATTAAAACGACTGTTTAGCAAAAGGCCTAAGGTTCCCGCTATCAATCCAGTTGATCACGAATTATCTGATATTGCTGAGGATAGCGGAGACGATTTTTCGGACGATTATTGGAGTGATTTTGATAATCATTATTCAGAGATTGAGTCTCAAGCAAATCCGGCTTCTTCGGGACTTCCACCTTTGTACCAAAATGTTAATCAGAGTGTGTTAAGAAGCGGGACTTTCCGAGATATGACCCCCACCTATTTGGAACCATTGCCTAGTATAGTAATTCCCACACCTCCCGAAAATAACATCATTATGTCGGGTAACGAACCCCAGGCTTTTCATTTAAGTGTGACCCATGGTCAGGCCGTACACAATTTCACTGGGTTGGAAGAACACAGAAATATTTTTTCAGTTTTGGATGATGTAGAGACGGAAATTGCAGCAAAGGGTATCACACAGGAGAGGGCCAAAATTGACATTTTTCGCTCGAAAATTGACAAAGGGAATACTCCAGCTGGGTACCTTTTGGCTTGCGATGACCTCATACATGCCAAGACTTACGATGAGTTCAGGCTAGAATTCCTAGAGAAGTTTGGGTCGTCAGCTAAAGGGGAATTTGCGAAATTCCATGATTTCGCCGATCAGCTAGTGAAGCAAAAGAAAAATCTGTCAGTAGATACATTATTGGCGCAGTGTTCACAGTTCGCGAATTGTATGTTGCAGGATCTAGTTCGTAACTCCTGGTTTGAGGACAGTAAGATGACAATAGGACAGCTGAGCAAGTTACTGGGGTATGTTATGCTGGTTAGTGCTTTACCAGACACCGTGAAACCGATCGCACGACGTATCGAGTTCCCTCCAACAATGTCTCTCAATAAATTCTTGAAGGAACTTAGGAAGTCTTGTGATACTAGCGGTGTAACCACTGAGCAAATTCAGTTCTCGTGTGCTGCCGTTAGGAATTCCCTATCTGTTTCCCCAGCTCAACCTGGGCCTAAACAGAATTTCCCTAAACAGAGTCAACCAAATAAGAACTCTCAACCACATAGAAATCCCCAGCAGTTCTCCTCAAACAGTTCTTTTCCCAAATTCCATAAACCTGCACAAGTAAGTCAGAGTAGACAGAGTTACAGCTCTCAAACATGGAACCATCAATCGCCTCGTTATCAGGGGAATGGTGGTCGACCGCGGGCCGCAGGCGGAGGCGGTCAGGGCGCGCAGAGACCTGCGATAATGGCTACCGGCGCATTTGGTCAACACAGGGATGTTTTGTGTTTTTATTGTGGGGGACGGGGTCACATTGTTCCTCGTTGTAACATCAAGGCCAAGGAGCTATATGAATATACGGCAGGTAAGCAACCTTTCTGTCATAGATGCAAGTGTAATGATCACAGGACCGGAACTTGCCCGGAAGTGAAGGTAGATTTGGACGATTGGAAAGCCAGTCACCCTAGGTCGGGGGAAGCTTACGATCACTCCCAAGCAAACGTAACGTAAAACATCAATGTACACAAACTCCAGAATGTCCTACGTTAATGATAAGTGCCCTTATGCATTCACCTGACTCGTTCATTTTGAAGTCATGTGTAAATAATACAGATATAAGTGTTTTAATTGATACAGGTTCTCCTGTGAACCTAATGTCTAGCTCTGTCTTTAACAAATTGAATCATGATGATTCGTTTAAACTTGAATTCCCCGATGTTAATCTTCAGAGCGTTTCAGGGGATAATATTTCAATATTGGGGGTTACATACTTACCGTTAGCATTGCATGAGGACTTAGATTTAATGACGGAGAAAGTGTACGTTGTTCAGGGTTTAAACATCTCTTCGGACCTTCTGTTGGGTTTTAAGACAATGAAGGCCCGTAAATTTATTTTAAGTCTAGAGATGAATGGTGTATCTATTGATGGTACTTTTATTGAGGCGTCATCTAGCTTCCCAGAAAATTTACAATTTGTATCAAGGGGTGTACGTAAAGGCGTTGTGGAGAGTGATAAAACCTTTCAGGCGAAGCATCGTACATCTGGTAGGAATATCGGGGGAGGTAGATGCCGGCACGTCCACACTACCAACCCCGCTCTTCCCGCTGTCGAGATTAAACTGCATGATTATTTGGAACAATCTATGGGGGATTCTGATATTCTCATTCACTGTAATACTATTGTTGAACCGCATTCTGCGAAGGTTGTTAATGTTTATGCGAACAATCTTAAGAGTACAGTCAATTCTATTGTATTATTACCCGATTCCTCAGCGATCAAGGGTATTACGTTCGCTCAAGCGTTAGATGAGGTGGATGACACCAATGTTTTCCAAACTCTCATTTTAAATACCACAAATGGCTTAATGAAATTATACGCGGATACGAAGTTATGTAATGCTTCCTGTGTACCTTGTAAATTCGAAGAAATTAATTCTCTTCCCGTGGCTTCAGTGCGCACAGGGAACTCTCCTGGTATGGAGGATAGAATGCGTAAGATTTACGAGGATTTACAAGGTACCGACTTTCCTGAGGCTCAGGGTCCGCTTAAGGCGTTATTGAGGGAATTTAATGAGTCCGTACATTTGAAAGGGGACGCTATGGGGTTTACTGACATTATGGACCATAAAATTGTGTTGAGTGACATGGATCAGAAGCCCGTTTACCTGCCTATGTATCGCTTATCGCACAGTCAACGGGAATTGACTGATAAACATGTTTCAGATTTACTTTCTCAGGACGTAATTCAACCATCAACGTCACTTTGGCGATCACCTCTTTTCTTAGTTCCGAAGAAGGCGAAGGGGGAGTTTAGAGTCGTGGTAGACTTTAGGAAACTTAATACCATTACGGAGACCGATCATTTTCATATGCCGACGATACCGGAAATTCTTGCTAGTGTGGGTACGAATAACAAGGTATTTTCAACCCTCGATCTTTCGAGTGGGTTTCATCAAATTGGGTTATCACCGGAATCAAGGCAATATACAGCATTTAATTCTCCTTCCGGTACTTTTGAATATAAACGTCTACCCATGGGCCTTAAAAATTCACCTGCAATTTTTCAGAGATTAATGAATAATGTATTGGCAGGATTGATCGGTCACAATGTTTATGTATATATAGACGATATTATAATTTTTTCTAGAACGGTAGAGGAACATCTTATCGCACTGAGAAATATACTTTCTAAATTAAATGAGGCAGGATTAAAAATTAAAATCAGTAAATGTGAATTCTTTAAAAAGAAACTGTCATTTTTGGGGCATGAATTAACTCCGGACGGGGTAAATACCACTGCTCAATTGACAAATTCTATCACTAAATTTCCTACGCCCACTAACGTAAAACAGTTAAGGCAATTTTTGGGCCTATCGGGCTACTATAGGGCATTTATAAAGAACTACGCTAGCATTCGCGAAACCCCTATATATTTTACTCAAGAAGGATGTTGAATTTTTGTGGGGAGTTGCACAAGAGGGTTCTTTTGCTGAATTAAAGGCGAGTTTAACATCTCGACCGACCCTTGCTTTCCATGATTTTAAGAAACCTTTCTATATTAATTCTGATGCATCATATACTGGGTTTGGGCTGTTCTTATGCAGTATGACGCTAGGAATCTCTTACGGCCGTTAGGATTCGCTAGCCGTTCTTTAAAACCTGCGGAACAGAATTATTGTGTTACCGATTTAGAAGGTGCAGCGCTAATTTGGGCGTTAAATATATTTCGTGAGGTAATATATGGTTATGATGTAACTGTTTGGACAGACCATAAGCCTCTAATTAAATTGTTTGATGATAAACTTCTCACGGGTAGACGTGCCAGGTGGAAGTTAACATTAGCATCAAACAATCCTACATTATTGTACGTTGAAGGCAAGCTCAACACAGTTGCCGATGCGTTATCAAGGAATCCTGTGGCTCTAGTGTCGGTTAACTCACTATTGTGCAGTAAAAGTATTGCGTTAGACCAGCTTAAAGATAGTTATTGGGGTAAAGTCATTCTTGCTTTGGAATCAGGTGATTTTAGCGGCAATGTCCCTTGTCACCCCGAATTAGCAGGTTTTGATTATTCTAATTTTGTAATGCATGAAGGGTGTTTGTACAGAAAGATGGATTTAAATGACAGGGTAATAATGCAACTAGTCATTCCAGATTCGCAAATTAGTACTTTATTGCCTATTTTACATGGACATGATACAATTGGGCATCCGGGGAAGCTTCGGTGTTTGACACAAGCCCAGAAAAATTATTATTGGCGGACGATGAAAAAGGATATAGATAGATATATTGACTGTTGTTCTACATGTACCACTATTAAACCTAAGTTGAGCCCGGATGTGAAAATCGGGGAATATCTGATTCCGGCGTATCCTTTCGATGTGGTTGCTATAGATTTATTGAAACTTCCACTGACTGACGCCGGAAGTCAATACATTATGCTCACTATTTGTCACTTTTCCCGGTATGTCGTGTTATCAGTGTTGCAGGAAAAAGAGGCGAAATCGGTCGCTAATAAATTTTTAGCGGACGTCGTGTGTAAATTTGGTTGTCCTAATACAATTATAACTGATAATGGTACAAAATTTTGTAATTCTAGTATGACGAAACTATGCGATGAATATAATATAGATCATGTTACTGTTTGTCCTCATTCACCCCAGTCTAATGGCTTGGCGGAACGCGCTAATCAATCTCTTATCCGTGCTCTTCGCGGCCTATTATTAGATCGTGATACGAGTACATGGGATTCAGTTTTGCACTTTGCAGAATCAACACTAAATTGTTCGATAAATTCCTCAATTGCGGATTCGCCTTATTTTATTGTTTTTGGTAGAGACATGAGACTTCCTCATAATTCGCTAGTTCAGTCTAATTCTCCTGTTTATAACTGCGATGATTACGTGTTGTATCACTTGAATAATTTTCGGTCTATTTATAAGACATTACGCAGTTCTCTTTCGAAATCAAAGAATGACATGATGGACGTAGTGAATAAACATAAGAGGGATGTTAATATTGTTGTAGGGGATCTTGTTAATTTGAGGGAATTTTACGCCAAAGATAAATTACAACCTGTTTTCGAGGGTCCTTACCGCGTAATTTCAGTCGACAGGAATAGTACTGTTATAAAACACTTAGAAAAGGGCGTTGAGAAAAGGGCTCATATGAATCATTTGAAACGTGTTATACGCAATTTACCTGGTTATGAAGATATTTCTGTTGACCACAAACCGATGAGCCCGAGGAATGTTAGGGGACGTAAACGGCCTAAAAAGACAAATGGTGCTCATAAATATAATTTAAGATCGAGTAATGTTGCTTTTGTTAAGAGGGAGGTAATTTTGTTGCTCAATGGTGGGTAGACAGTTTGGGAATGAATTTGGATTCATTTTACATGTAAATTTTTAGTCATAATATTTTGTCGGTTCCTCAGATGGGTGTCGTAGGAAGGATTGTAGGGCGTGTATTGGTATTATGGATACCGGGATATTATATCTACTATTTAGGGGAAGAATTTTGAATGTTATATGCATGCTTTAGTTCACGCGGAGAACGGACTAGTGACATCTGACTTACTTTCCTTGGCTGACTTATACAAGTTACTAGACAATACAAGGGAATTTGATTTGGTACCGTTGGTGGTTCACTCAGAATTAGAGTCTTATTACCCTTTCCTCGAGGTGTACGTGAGTCACGGTAAATTTCTTATTTTGATCCCTTTTGCTTCTGACATTAATTTGTCTTAGGTTGAAATTATACCTTTTCCGGTCAAATTTCATAATTCCTTGCTCACTATTAATTTTCCTGCCGAGATTTTGCTAGTTTCGAAAGGGTAGTATACGGATGAATACTATTCGTTATTGAGTTCCTCCACTGTTCATGCGGGGTGTCACACGGCTCTCGGCTTGTTTACTATTTGCCCAGCGTCTGCCGTTCCTTTACTGCCAATGAAGTCTAACAAATGCGTTCAAGCTATTATTAGCAATGCCGATATCCTGGATAACTGTAATTTCACTCCGGTTCAATTTCACCCATTTTTCCATGTTCACGTACTTAATACTAATTTTCTTTATTTTGTGACTGCTTCAGAACTACTGACCCGGACCGTGCACCCTTTCATAAATCATGTATTGGCCAAGTTTATGTAAGGGACTTGTGTCTGTTGATTTCGTCACATCTTACTCTTTACCCATCATTCACTCACATGCTTTCGTTCACAGAACATGATATTCTGTTTGCTAGCATTCCGTCTGAAGTATTCATTACAAACAACTTTTCATTTCCCAAGATAATTTCGCGTGAGATTGACACTTTGAAGCTGATTAACACATCCATGGATACGTTGTCGTTCATGCATTTCGTTCGCCCTGAATACATCTACCCTCTGCCACTGTTCACTGGTCTTGTCGTGCTCATTTTCATTATCATTTTCCTTGTAATTTCCAGGAACATTGAGGGTAGGTTGACAAGGATTGAGATTATCCAAATTGTTAGACCATAAATTGTTTTCATTATGTGTAAGGCGGATTCTGATGAGAAACTGCAGCGGGTAGTCAAAGAGTTTGGTGTGGTTTGTGGAAGGAGGAAACTGAAGGTGAACGTCAATAAAAGTAAAGTAATGGTGTGTAATAGGGGAGAGCATAGGGTGAATCTAGATGTGAGGCTGGATGGGGAAATATTGGAACAAGTAGAGTGTTTTAAATATCTAGGAGGAACGATAAGCAGGAGTGGAGGTATGTAAGTGGAGGTAAAACAGAGAGTGTGTGAAGGAAGGAAGGTTTTCGGAGCAATGGGAAGTATGTGGAAGACGAGAAATCTCGGAGTGAAAGTAAAAAGTGCACTGTATCAAGGAATTGTTGTGCCAACAGTGATGTATGGGGCTGAGACATGGGCTCTGAAGAAAAAAGAGAAAAGAGGGCTGGATGTGATGGAGATGAGCTGCTTGAGGAGTATGTGTGGAGTTACTCGTAGAGACAGATTGAGGAATGAAGAGATACGTAGGAGAGTGGGGCAGCAGGAACATTTGTCAGCCAGAGTGGACAGAAGGGTGCTGAGCTGGTATGGTCATGTTGAACGAATGGGAGATGAAAGGCTTACAAAGAGAATATGTGAGTCAGGTACAAGGGGAGATAGAAGGGCAGGAAGACCCCCATTGAGATGGAGAGACTGTGTAAGAAAGGCTTTGGATGATAGAGGAATGACTATAGATCAGGCAGAGGAAGTGGTGGTGGACAGGAGTGAATGGAGAATGCTTGTGAATAGTTGAGTGAACACGTGGTCATTTGGAGTAAGGGGTCGGGCGCAAGTTCGACTAGATAATAGTCCATCAGGCGCCTGGCCCGGGGGGACGATTAATATGAAGGGTGTGCCTGGAAGTGTGGTGGGAGGGCTTGTGGCTTTGGCTCCGCTGCATGTCTGCCTGCCGAGATCGGAACCTCTCCGGGTGGTCAGGGGCTGGGGGAGTGCTGGAGCGACCTTGGTAACCCTGGTCTCTGGGTCTTCTCCTGGGTGACCTGGATGTGTGTGAGTTTGTGCTTTTTATCTGTGTTTATTTTTTGTTTTATGTTGTTTTTGTGTTTTCCCTGTTCTTGCTCTGTCTTGAGTCGGCTACCCCCAAAATGGGGATTGGGCCAGAGCATATAGATAGATAGATAGATGTGTAAGGCAATAGGGGCTTGTACACAGACCTGTGGCATTTTTGTTGGTACGATTCCGTGTTTAACTTACCTTGCATCAATTTTATTTGTATATTGAAATTGTTCTTTTTCAGATTTTCTATTTTCAGCATTTGTTTTTAATATATTCTATGTAAATTTTGTTGTGTATACTGTATATCTATTTTGCACATTTTATTTGTTATTTGCATATTGCATATTATTTGATTGGTGTAATTTTATTTCCTTGGTATTCCGTGTTGAAAACCAGAATTCAAAGATATTACCTATCTCTTTCTTTTCCTTAGTATAAGCTTCAACGTAGTGTTTATCTATATTGAAAATTAGTTGCACTCTACATCTACAAATTCATCACAGTGTTATCAATGTTGAAATCTAGTATTATAACTCTTGAAACACGAGTTATCAATTTTAATTTAAGTATTCACTTGGACTATACCCTACTATTTATTGTATTCATATTTCAGAACCACTAATGACTGGATACATTTTTCGATCAAAGACATTGACGAAGTGGTGTAGTAATTGGTGGATCCTATCGAAAGGATGATAAACTTTCTCTACATTGCTTCAGTTATGTTCGATTTGCTCTTATGTCTTTGTTGTTTGGGGTATGGGTCCACTTATAGGTATATATATAATCTCTTTATAATGTTCTTATGTACATTTTTCTTCCAGATTTTCTTAATTTTAAATTCCCTTTTATATACTAAATTTACAAACTTCAAATAATTTTACAAAAACAAAAGAAAAACAAAACAAAAAAATCACAAAACCTGAAAATGTATTCTTGATACTATAATCACTTTGTATTATATTTTATTTGGGGGTAATTTCAGTGGAAGAAATTATGTCTCTTATCTTTAAGGTGTTAGATACTCCAATATATCCAACTATTACTCCATGAATTACTTAAACACTAGAATACATATTTAAAGTATATCTCACTATTATAACCTTAATACAACTACTCATAGTAGTAAACATAATATTTCTTACACCGACTGTATATGATGGAGGCAAGTGGTACTGGGCGCCTAGAATCTGAGGTTTAAGTAGACGTCAGCTTCTAGTCAGCATTCCCGAGATCTCACAATAGAGTTGGTTACACGTGACCGCTCTGATGGAAAGTTACCCAGAACAGGTCACGTTGGAAGCCACACCTTATGACGTCATTATTGACAGGTACTAGGATTGGTCGTGATGTACACGTGAATGATAATGAGTGGTTTTACGTCATAAAGAGGGGCGTAACCCAACATAATATAAGGTGGGTATCCAGAGAGCGAGGGCAGAAACAAGAGAGACCCCGGCTCGCTCATCGAAGGGTCAGAGGTTAGCTCCGTGTGTGATAACCAGACTATATAACATACTTGAATTAATCGTACTGATACGAATACTTATACAATCAATATATTAGTGTACTTCTGAATAAGTCTTAAGATATCTTTTATTATACTATTCTTAATTATTCTCAAGTTTCATTTACCTAACCTTACCATTTATCTAACATTCATTTGAGTTATCTAATTAATCCCAGGGTAAACCTGTGATGGTGGCAGCATATATATAGGGGAATTGATACCATTATTAACTCTATTCGCTTAAGCTTACAATAACATATTATGCAGTGGAGGATATCAAGTATAAATACAATTCAATAAAATAAAATAAGTTTAAAAATTAGAATTAATGCTGCAACAAAGCATTAACTCTAGACTTAAAAATGGAGATATTAGCTGAATTGACTAGCTCATTTGGCAACTTATTCCACAAGTTAACCATGGCCGGCACAAAACACCGTGAAAACTGTGTAGTAGAAAAATTAACACGGCTCATGGCAAGATCATTAAGATTGCTTGTGAATCTAGTTGCACGAGCCCAGACATAGGGCCCAGGCAGAACCCCATGCATGGGATGCTGAGGGTTGTTAACCCGGGAGCCGCAGGGAGACTCATAAGAGTTCCCCCGGCGCACTGCGGGGAGACTCTTAACCCAGGAACTGCGGGAAGACTCTTTAGAGTTCGGCCGGCGGACTGCGGGAAGACTCTCTGGAGTAAGTAAAACTAAAAATCAACTTTTTACATCGAAATTTTTTTTTTTTTTTTTTTTTTTTTTTTTTTTTTTTTTTTTTTTTTTGCCCCTGGGCCATGCAAAATCTCAGTCCTCTACCTCCCCTCCTTCCCCACTTTCCTCCTATTCCTCTGTTATCACCTATTTTCCCTATTATTCCCTTATTCTGAGGTATATTTTCGTGCTAACATTAGCGAGTTGCAAGCAGGGTGTTGTCATCACTGATGGCCATCGAGTGCAAGAGAGAGAGAGAGAGTATCGATCGACTGTGTCTCAGTGGCCTTGGGGGAAATTGGCGGGAAAGGAGTTTGCCTCACCCATAGATTATACAACTCGCGGGCTATATCTCCGATTTTGACCATCCAAACGCTGTTTTCACTCGTTTTATTGTTGTTTCAGGTTAATACCTTTATAATCAACCCATAATAGGCGCATATGGATAATTATTAATGCTATTAATGGTACAATGAATATTTTAGTGACGAAAAACCTCAAATACGTCAGCACAGGGGGAGGTTTTCATTTACCCCCGTGCGCACTTCAGAGGTTAAGAGCAGAGCTTTTGAACGCGTACCAAAACCGCGTGTTTATAGTCAGGCGGCTGAAAATTGGTGTGGATATAGTACTACATGTCAACTCTCAATACCACCCCGCCAAACGCTCGCCCCGCACTCGTGCAAGCACCACCGCGCCAGTAACCACGCACTAGTCATGGAGCCCACACGTCCCTCACGCTCGCTCCCTGATGACACAACCAGCCCTCCTTCTGGTGGTGTTAGCCGCCGTGGAAGGCAGAGGGTGGCTGCCAAAGACCCTAGCTACCAGTATGACACGCCCTACAGCTCTGAGGACGAAACACCAGCACCCAAAGCACGAAAAACACGTGCAAGCAGGGCAATGGCACAGAGGTCATTGGTCTTTCGGGACACTGCCACCACGACCCAGGCCACTGCAACAACCACTACCACCACCACTACCACCACTGCCACCCCTGCCACCCCTGCCACCCCTGCCACCGGTACCAGCGACGCAGGGAGGCCGCCCTAGGGCTGCAAAACCTGCGGGGGCAGGAAAAATTAAAGGCACGGGCGTAGGGAAGAGATCCCGTACGCCAGCCACAGTGCCCCTACCACCACCACCACCAGCCGCCGCCCTGGCCCGGCTGCCGCCGCCGCCCCTGGCCCGGCTGCCGCTGCCGCCCCTGCTGCCCCTGCCGCCCCTGCTGCCCCTGCCGCCCCTGCCGCCCCTGCCCAAGGAACAGGGAAGGGGAAGGGGAAGGGGAAGGGGAAAGGGAGAGGGAAAGCGACTGCTGGCCCTGCTGTCCCTGGTGTCCCTGCCGGCCCTGCTGCCCCTGTTGCCCCTGTTGCCCCTGCTGCCCCTGCCGCCCCTGCTGCCCCTGCCCAAGGAACAGAGAGAAGGGCGACAGGCACCACCATCATCTTGCCATCAAGGCCACGCACCACTGCTGCCCCTGCCGCCGCCCCTGCCGCCGCCCCTGCCACCACCTCTGCTGTCCCTGTCCATAAGACACCCTCGCGTGCAAAAGTGACCCGGAAAACTCTGACACCATCAAAATATGCCGCCCTGCTGTTTGATGGTGATTCGCAGGACATTGGCAGCCCAGGTTTTGACGACGAAGCCCTAGCACGGGACCAAGGGTGGGGGGATTTGGGAGTGGACAGTGGGAGTGAGTCAGACGTCGGTGACGAAAATGAGGAAGGTCATCGTCTGTCTAGTGAAGAGGAGGGTGATGATGATGAAGTGCTGTATCGCGACCATGGAAGCGATATTTCAGACGATGAAGCAGACGCAGACGACATTCCGATCCCTGGCTTGCCTTCGTTCGATTGGTCTGACGGGGTCAATTTTGTACCTGACGTGCCCCAGTTCAATCCTGGGACGTCAGGAACAACTGACGACTGGCCCTGTGACGATCAAGCGAACGAAAGCGACTTCTTCCTCGCTTTTTTCGACATGGAGGTAATGACGTACATCGTTGCCCAAACAAACGCCTACTACAGGTGGGTGTTTGGCAGATTGGACGTCCTTTCTCCAAAAGCGAGAATACGAGGCTGGGTGGATACGACTGTGGAAGAATTTATGACGTTCTTTGCCTTGTTGTTCCTCATGCCTCTGATCAAGAAGCATGTGTTGCAACAATATTGGAAGCACGACCCTCTCATCGCCACCCCAACTTTCAATAAGTTCATGACTCGTGACAGATTTTTGTTGCTGCTAAGATTTATGCACTTTGCAGACAACGAAAATCCTAACAGGATTGACAGGATATGGAAAGTTCGGAATGTGTTCACCATGTTGTTGGAGAGGTATAGGAAATACTTTTACCCCTTCCTCAATTTGGTGATTGATGAGTCGCTCGTGCTCTTCAAACGACGTCTTGTTTTCAAACAGTATATCCCCTTGAAAAGGCATAGGTTCGGAATCAAGCTCTTCGTTTTGTGTGACTGCGAAACTGGAATAGTGCTTGACATGATCGTGTACACAGGCACTGACATTGACATACCGAAAGCCGCTGCCAATGACCCCATGGGCATGTCAGGTGCCATCGTCAGGAAAATGTTGGCACCTTACCTGGGCAAAGGCCACATCATCTACACTGACAACTGGTATACTTCTCCTGCTCTCTGCCAGTTTCTTCATGACAACCAAACGGGGTCATGTGGGACTGTCAGAAAGACAAGAAAGTTTATGCCAAAATTCACAGGTGATGTCATTCCTCTCACAGATGCCTCCTCCAGTGACACACCTTCAGAAGACGACCTGGCCCAGGAACACCGCGAGAGGCATGTGCGAAGAAAGCGACGAAAGGGGCAGAAATTCAAGCAGCTCGAGAAGTGTGGGAAACTGATAGCCCTGAAGTGGAAGGATAAGCGAGACGTCCACCTGCTTTCCACCGTCCACACAGGTGCCCAGATGGATTCTGGCAAAATCCACTACCGAACCAGGAAGACCATCTACAAGCCCGACATGGTAGTGGACTACACCAAAAACATGCGCATGGTGGACAAGTCTGACTGTCAGCTGTCAGGCGTTGAGTGTCTGAGGAAGACTGTGAAGTGGTATCACAAGCTCTTCCTCCACCTTGTTGACATAACGATGCTGAACGCCTACAACTTGTGGTTGGTAAAAAAGAATATGGCCCCAAACCAGAAACTTAAATTCCGGGAGTTCGTGTACAACATCTCATACCAACTCCTGGAGAAGTATGGCACCACCACTCACAGACGTACGGCATGGCGTGGGGATCACGTTCCTGACCGTATCCAGCTGGGTGTCGAAAGACACTACCCCATCAACACTGAGATGCTTGGCACTCGTCACAGGCAGGCGCAGTGCACTGTCTGCAGCTCCAGTGTCAGGAAACCCCATGTCCCAAAAAGAGTCACCTCAATGTGCGCAGAGTGCAAAGTTCCACTCTGCCTGGGTGACTGCTTCAGGGACTACCACACCTTCAAAAATTATTGAGTGTCGCCCTGCCCTGCCCTGCCCTGCCCTGCCCTGCCCTGCCCTGCCCTGCCCTGGACTCGCCCCGTGCCCTGCCCTGGACTCGCCCCCTGCCCAGCCCTGTCCTGGACTCGCGCCCTACCTTACCTGACCTGACCTAATTGATCACGCTACCTCATAATGTAACATATATATTATATAATGTATAAGCTCCAAAGATGTCCCTGTGATATAGCTTTTACATTATATAATTGTATGTTTCATTATTTAGTTTATAAGTTTCAAAGATTTACATGTAATATGCCTTATTTTTTTAGTATATCAATATATATGTTTGTTATTAGCCAAAGTCATGTGTATATAATTATTTTCTTACCTCAAATGAATTGTACAAAAATAAATATGTTTCAACAAATCCTGTCAAACCTACTAAGATAATAAAAAAAAAAACAATAAAAAAATAACAAAAAACACAAGGTCATGTCATTGTATTCTTACAATATGATATATTCTATGAATATTTCATATTGTTTGAATACAATGGCATGATCTTGTAAAAAAAAATTTTTATCAAAAATGTTCTAGACAATATAAAACCTTCCCCATAACCCCCTCCTGGATTCGATCACACAACCCTAGCACACTTTGAGTTTTCCAGTCCGCAACCTTACCAACCATGCCACAGGAGCTCATACCAAATATCACTCAAAACTTTGTGTCTACAATCGAAATGACAATATAAAAAAAAAAAATGAATTATCCCACCAATTTACGTTTGTAAATTGATGGGATTATCAATTATATCATGCCAAGGTTTATAAAAGTTTGTCTCTGTCAAGAATTAGTAATTATATAACTTTATTCTGTCAAAAATTGCCAAAACATTCAGCAAAAT
Source organism: Lithodes maja (assembly GCA_037953745.1). Lineage (NCBI taxonomy): Eukaryota > Metazoa > Arthropoda > Malacostraca > Decapoda > Lithodidae > Lithodes > Lithodes maja. The sequence goes on along the minus strand of JBAKBP010026775.1, from coordinate 8,862 downwards.
TGCCCCTCTCAGTGCGACTCCACTCATTTTCACACGGTCAAGCGGTGACCCTTGCCGCTCCCTTTATGCCACAGCTACACCAGCCACAGCAGCTCTGTCTGGGAACAAAATTTGTATAAATACAATAATGGATAAAATACTCTTCACAAATACATTTGTATTGTATAATATTGTAAATAAAAAAGAAAAATAACTGTGTGGGTGTCGAAAATTGCTCAACCAGCTTTCTTATGTCTCGCCTACGCGCGTATATTGGATTATACATAGTCATGACTGTCATACAAATAATTGCAGTAGGTCTCGAATATACATTTAGATTGCATATTACTTGGAAATAAATAAGTAAACGTTTCTCTGGTGGCAATCTACCCTTTCGCAAGTGTAAGGAGACACCATTCTATATTTAGCCCTTTATCGCAAAAGGCAATCTGCACGTGTTTACTGACCACCGTCGCTGGTGGTCTATAATATAGTACTTTATTTACAGTCAATGGCCTACATGTTTCTGTGGTACTTCACATGTGTCTAAAATGCAATGTCTGCTTGCATAAAAATGCAATTCTGAAGTCCATTTATACGTACGACATACGCATGTCTCAGTTTCTCTCTCTCTCTCTCTCTCTCTCTCTCTCTCTCTCTCTCTCTCTCTCTCTCTCTCTCTCTCTCTCTCTCCATTCCTGACTCATGTTATTGTAAAACTCTTGGTGGCAACAAACACCAGACACCTGGAAGACATAAGGTTCAAAATCCCAAGCATCCATACGCCTCGGGCGCCTTCACAATTGTCACACAGCTGGTTATCTATCTAGAGATCTGCCTGCCTTCCTTCTCTTCACGACTCACTCACTCCCTCCCTGCACCCCTGCATGCCTCCCTCCCTCCCTCCCACCCACCCACCCCCAACCCACCCTTTCAGGCTTCCGTCTGCTAGAAACACATTCACAATTTGCGTAAATATCGCATCAATTGGGCTATATGCGGTATATTCCTTGTTATATGGGACGCCTACATACGTACACATCTTTATTATAGCATGACAGTGCTCTAAATACAAGATTTACGTGATATTTATGGCGTAACACACCCTCTCCCCCTTTCATTCCCAGCACAACTCACTCACACCTTGGTTCACGCATAGAAACTCATTGATAATGTGCGTAAATATCGCATGAATTGGTCAATATGTGGTATATATTTTGATATATGGCACGTATACATACGTACAAGTCTGTATTATAGCATGACAGTGCTCTATGTACAAGATATACGTGATATGTATGGCGTAAACCACACTCTCAGCTCATAAATTGCCGCCAAACCTCCAACACATCTTCATTCCCGCCTAAAAATTATCTTATAATTCCCTTATATATTGCAATTTTTGGTCACTATGAGGCATATTCATTGTTATATGGGTGGCCTACACACGTATACATACTCTACATAGCCTAAAAGGGCTCAAAAATGGACATATACGTGATAATACGCGGTAACCCACCCCCTCCTCCCTCTCCTTCTATCCCCTGCGCGCGTAAATATTCGGCAGGGAAATCTCGCCGCTCGATGACAATCTAGCCGCGCGGTGCCATTCGCTCCACATTTTTCAACTACGGACCGTTCCCCCACCCTCCCCAGACATTTTTTGGGGGGTCAAATATATATGGGCCGATGCACGCAAACATTCCCTACACGATGATGTACTTTTTATCGAAATTTGCAATAGGTCCCAAAATCATCATAGGTGCGCACAGTCTTACCCTGTAGAAAAACCCCTGTGCTCCGCGGAGAGGTTAACCACCAAAACAGAACTAATCTCAGCTACTGATACTTACTTAAATCTTCTAGGAGACACTTTTCCCCTGTCAGTAACCACTCCTGACCCCCCTGCTCGTTGTTATCACACGTTCACAGTATTTTCCTCCCACTGTAAACATTATGATGGTTTCCTTGGACTTGACCTCCTTCAAAAACTCCAGGCCCAGATTGACTGCGGCCAAAGGCTGATCTCATTCAAAAACAAATTCCAGCCCAAAGCCTCTGACAAACCAATCACGCAGAAACCCATTCACAAAAAGAAAAAACACCTTCCCCCTTAACAAACCCTGAGTCAGGGTTACCAAGTTGCAGCTAGCACTAAGGTGATTCCTAAACCCTCCCCTTGCCCCGAGTTCTCTCAAAATATCACCCAATTCAGTAAAAAAAATGCCTCAACAAACGAAAGAAGACAAGTCCAAGCAACTCCCTCTCGGTAATCCCCTCAATTCTCGTAACTCTGTCCAGAATAAATCCTCCCATGTTTTCAGGACAGACTCTGATATACGTAACCATAATTCTATCAAATGTTTATGTACACATGTTTCCAGAGAAAATGCTGACCGATGTACCCAACAATGTTTTTCCCATGCCCCCAGAAATGTTCAGCTATCCCACAACCAACAACAATTCCCTTGTGACAGTTTTCCGTCAGTAGCTCCCTTCCTCCCCCCCCCCCCCACACAATTCACACCCCTAGAAAATTTCACTATCCCACACTTGACTCGCCCTCTCATGACCAACAAACTCACCAGTCCCACCTAACCTTTAACCAGACCGTTACTGCCACCAAAAAAATTCCCCACATTCGTCCTGTTAACAACCCCAAATCAATACACCAGTCCTACACCAATAACCCATGTTCTACACCTAACTTTTTCCCCACCAACCCTCCGCAGTCCCCCCAACAAATCCCGTTTTCTAACTCGCTCACCTCTCACCACTCTGAACCGCCCGCACGCGCCGTTAATCCCCCCCTCACGCGTGCCGACCGAGGGACACAACCATGTTCCCACCATGCCCCCAGAAATGCCCAGCTATTCCACACCCACCCCAATCCCCCTTGTGACAGTTTTCCGTCAGTAGCTCCCTTCCACCCCCACACAATTCACACCCCTAGAAAACTTCACAACCCCACACTTGACTCGCCCTCTCATGACAAACAAAACCACCAAGTCCATATAAACTCCAAACAAACCGTCACTCCCACCGACAATGCTCCCCAAATTCGTCCTTCTAACAACCACAAATCCTTACATCAGTCCTCCACCAATAACCCATCTTCTATACCTCACGCTCCCCCCACCAACCCTCCGCAGTCCCTCCAACAAATCCCGTTTTCTAACCCCCTCACACCGCGCCCCACTGATCCTCCCACACGCACCGTTAATCCCCCCCCTCACATGTGACCCCCACCAAAGTGACCTTGCCCCCCTTATAAGTACCAAGCACCTGCTCGCCAGTCAATCCCCCACCATCATTAGCCCAGCTGTAGTTCAGGATAAATGCCAAATTCCCCCCCACCATCAAAAATGGGTGAACCTGCGGCCCATACCCCAAACTCACATGATATTTTCCCCCACTACCACGTCCCCCAACCCCCATCGTTGCCTCTTACAACCCGCCATCATTTCCGCTCGCATCAACCACATTCTCGTGGCATATATCTCAGAGGAATCCCCGGCCTGACATTACCAAAAGGTCTCATTATAGGAGACCTCGAAACTTTCGATGACCTCCCCATACATTGTAACGACACTCCTACCAGCCTCCAATTGCCCCCTCTCCCTGAAACACTATCTGACCACCAAAAGAACGGCATGTACGACCTACTGCTGGAACTCAGTGACGTGTTTGCCCAACAACCCACCGAAATCGGACAGACTGATGTAGAACAACACATCCTTAACACCACAGGCCCCCCCATACGACAACCATCCCGTAGAAAGAACCCCATACAACGTCAGGAAGAGGAACGCCAAGTCCAGGAAATGTTAGAGGCTGGGATTGCCACCCCGTCCATTAGTCCCTGGTCTTCCCCTGTTGTCCTAGTCAAAAATAAAGATGGGACAACCCGTTTTTGCGTTGATTACAGGAGGTTAAATGACGTAACCATTAAAGACGCTATGCCCTTACCCCGAATAGACGATTCCCTTGACTCCCTAGACGGATCTAAATGGTTCACTACCCTCGACTTGCAAGCAGGGTATTGGCAAGTGCCTATCAAGGCAGAGGACCAAAAGAAAACAGCATTTTCCACTAGTGGTGGCCATCACTATGAATTTAACGTCCTACCTTTTGGCCTCTGTAACGGACCCGCCACTTTCTCCCGTTTGATGGAAGCGGTATTACATGGCCTAACCTGGGAAACCTGCCTAGCCTATCTGGACGATATTATTGTGTACTCACCAACCTGGGAAGAACACCTCCTCAGGTTGAGACAAGTCCTTCAAAGAATCCGAGCCGCCGGGTTGAAATTAAAACCCTCAAAGTGCGAGATTGCCCGAAATAAGGTAGATTTCCTCGGACACGTGATATCTGAACATGGTATTGCGCCAGACCCAAAGAAACTTCAAGCCATACAAAACCAACCCCCACCCACCACTGTTAAAGGAGTACGTTCGTTTCTAGGTTTAGCCACATACTACAGACGTTTCGTCCCCAACTTTGCCACCATAGCCAGACCCCTCCACCAACTCACCCACAAAGACACCCCGTTCACCTGGACACCTGAAAGAGACCTCGCGTTTAACACTTTGAAGAAAAAGCTAATCCAAGCCCCGATTATCGCTTTCCCTGACTACCAAAAACCTTTCCGTCTTTATACCGACGTATCTCTGTACGCCATGGGTGCAGTTTTAGCTCAAGTCAGAGACGGAGAGGAACATGTGATAGCGTATGCCAGCTCCACCCTCACCCAACCACAACAGAATTACGCAGCCACCAAGAGAGAGTGCTTAGGGATCATTTGGGCACTCAGCCACTTCCGGTCATTTGTGTTGGGCGCAAAACTCGACATAATCACCGACCATCAATCTTTACAATGGCTGCGTAGGTGCAAAACCAACTCAGCCATTTTGGTACGTTGGAAGGAGACACTAGAGGACTACGACTTTACCATACAATATCGTCCAGGCAAACTCCATACCAATGCAGACACCCTGTCACGTTTGCCAGTACCAAAAGACCCCCCCACCAACCTAACCGCCTTACAAAACACTGAGTTGGTATCTACCCCCACCCCCCGACATAATGCCCCCTCAGCCCCCTCCCTAATTCAATCTTGGGAAGCAAGAATCAGACCCCCCTGGATACCGTTAAATGTCTTCAGGGGACTGACTCGCTGGGGAGATCAACTTGCCACAGGCACTGGTCACATAATCTTGGACCCCACCATTGCCCATGACTACATGATTGCCATCCACGAGGGAAACGGCATACACCTAGGACAAAAGAAGATGTTAAAGATCTTCACAGACCAATACTGGACCCCCAACCCCTCCAAAATTGCACAACGGGTGACAGAATCCTGCAAACCATGTTTATTGGGAAAGGATAGATCACGCACCCAAGGCCCAGCTGGTACCATTTCTGCCAACAAACCATTCCAAGTCCTATCCCTCGACATCATAGGCCCGTTTCCTTCTTACGCTGGCAACCGCTATATCATCACATTTGTTGACGTATATTCAAAAAATTTAATAGCCTGCCCAGTTAAAGACCACACAGCCACCACAGTCGCCACACTGCTTGCCACAGAAGTGTTCCCTATATTCGGCCTTCCCCTTGCTCTTCTATCGGACAATGCCCCCGAGTTTAGTAGACACGTTTGGCAACAATTCACCCAGCAATGCGGTATTAAGATTAAACACTCATCCCCGTACTGGCCTCAAGGAAATGCTATATGCGAACGCAGCCATCGCACCATCAACAACCAGTTACGTACAAGAATGATTGCTCTTAACACCTCAGACTGGCCATCACAACTAAAGATGATGCAATGGGGCATGAACACCTGTCCCCGAGAAGACGGTATTTCCCCTCATGAACGTGTTTACGGCGTACCCCCCCTGTTACTGCCGTTCCATCATCACGCTCCCCTCCCCTCCAACACCTCCACAATTGCCCCATTGCAACATCTGCAAAACACCCTCCATACCGCCCAAACCTGTCAAGACACCAAAACGGATAACCCCGATGATAAAAACCCTTTCGCCATCCATGACACCGTAATGGTAGCCAATCTCCCTGTCACCAACAAATTAGGCCCTCGCTATGTCGGGCCCTACACCGGCATACAAGTCCCAAATGCCTTTCAAGTCACCATCGATTATCACGGCGTGACTCGCACGTTCCGAACTAGATTCGTCCGAGCGTTTAAACCTCTAAAGCCACAAGACATTCCCCACCCCACACGTCCAACCCTAAATTAAACACCCCTACTCACCCTTCCACTCAGGCTATGAATATTCCCATACAAACCTAAAATGCCCCAGAACAAGAAGCCCACCACAGAAGCCACGAGCGAACACCACACAGAAACACCCGAAAGAAAGGTCCACAGAACGAAAGGACCAGCTGACCGAGCCAGCCATTTCAGACAGGCCCAAGCCCGCAGGGCTAAGCAGCTCCAGGCCGCACCTACCTACCTTTTCTAAACTGACCATTTTCCACACCTCACGTACACTACCCCCTCGTGTCCTACACTCCTAACTACAAAGATGATGAACAGGAATATACATTCATATTAAAAACACCCATGCCCTGTCCCGACGTTGAGCCAATGCCAACACATCAGACAGCCATAATTATATCTATGTATGTTCTTACATCTGAGAAGTATATATATATGTTATATATCTTAGAAGTTAAAACACCCACGCCTGTCCCTAGACCTCGTATATCATTTCCCATGACGAGTATAGATATATGTAACCCGTGCTCAGTCGCCCCCTTGCATTGTTCCTCTAGTAACTAAGTGTCTCTATAATATTAACTGCCACCAGTATTGATGCGACATAGCGGTACTGTCCTTGTGTCGTATTGTGCCAAGTACAGATCAACCAGGTTTTATCACCTTATTAGGACGACGACTATAATGTCGTCGTTCATCGATGTATGCAATCCTTAGTTTAAGTATTCCCTAACATCTGGTCTTGCCAGACTAAGCTTTCTGAAGACCCATCGCCCCATAAATCTATGTATTCAATCCTTAGGTTAAGTATCTTTATCCGCCATTGTGTTCACCTTTTTCCATTTACTTTTCCACAATTGTCATACGTCTTCCACTTGCCTCCTTCGTATCCACAGTCCACACTACGCCAATTTGCTTCGTGTCATACACCTCTTACCCCAACCAGAGATTGTATAGATAACCTTGTTACCAGTATCTGTCATAAGTACCTCGAAACAATAACTAAGTACCCCTACGAACTGCCGCTTTTGTTTGGTATAGATATTTCATAGAAAACGCAGTTCCCAGGGCCAACTAATAGTATCCATAACCCCTCGGACTGAACACATAATTCTATCTTTTCCAGACTCATATACCACCCCATAGTTGCATTCCCCGGTAGCATTTGGCTAACGTACTTCCACTGCCTTGTCAAACTCCAATATCAACTGCAGCCTAATGCCCCCCCCCCCCCCACGCCCAGAGACCTTAGGGTCAAATTCCCCTATAGCCCCCCTGAACTCCTCCCCTCTCATTATAAGACCCCGCGCTTCTCTACTCTTGTCCGACCTAGCCTCTCCCTCATACCTCTTGAAGATCCTTGAATCTTCCGTTGCTAACGCTCTCCAACCTTTTTTATATATACTCCTATCCAGCCTACCTTCACTTAGTAGGCCAGAACAACATTAGAACTTTACTAACCCCTTGCATGCCATCTATTCTCTTACAACCCATTCACAACCCTGCACACAATGGTCGTCGGTGCGAGGCTAGCCGCCTCACCAGTAACTAACTTCTATTGCCATACTTCCAGATAAATGTGGCAGAGTTAGCAACCCAGTCTCCACCACATCCAGGAAACCCTACAATTAACAACCAGCCGAGTAAAACCAGCTAGCCAAGGCACCTTCGGTTTTGGTATTAAGGACACCCACATCTGTCTCATACACAGAGGGTTATTACAAACACTGGTGATATGGCAAGCCCCTAGCCACAGCCGCCGGACGACTATCACAGAGAGAGGGCGCCCAGCTACCCCTTTTTGCCCACCCGAGGAGGGAGACCCCCACCCCCGCGGAGGTATACCTGGCCCCTGTTTTGACTTCTGAGTCATTGCCAGGTAGCACAGGAATTCTTCCTATCAATGAACTAACCATGCATGACTAACACCTTTACTAACCTCTATTAACTCACAATAAACCATTTACCTTTCTTGCATACTCTGATCACTAAATTAGCACCTCAGCTATACCATAGAATGAAGATTGAACAATCTAAGAGAGACGCTCCTATCACAGCTGTCCCCATCCTCCTCGCAAAGTAGATCCAGTCTCTCTCCCCTAAATACTTCCAGTATAGCCAAAATAGTACCTCGTACTAAGGCTCAGTTATATTAAAATATGAAGGCTTCCTATAGCCATGTGCCACAACAGTAATCACCATCTTACCTAGTCCCCATATCTATTGAGAGCTCAAATAAGTCCATAAGACTCGAGATCCCTACTGTCTACAGGGTCCAGAACCGAGCCTATAAACCTAGCTCCCGCTCCCAGTCAAATCAGTTGAAAGCTAGACACCAACCAGTGGTAACTACCCTGCAGTTAACCTCTAGCTCTGCCCTTGTGTTGTTCCGGAGTTGAGAGATTCCAGATCCGGCAGACTCCGTGGCAGAGAAGACTAATAGAAGCATCTGTCCATGTACAAGTCCTAACGTGCACCTTATAACCTTCACACAAATTCGTGGGTATATAAGTGTGTAGCCAGCAACGATCGTCAAGAGATCCGACTTGAGAACTTCCCCTACATTTTGGACCACCTGGACGGCCGAGGAACCAGTCGTTAGCCTCCAACATCACCGGAAGCAAGATAACTAGGAC
>JBAKBP010026774.1:0-30000 GCA_037953745.1 Lithodes maja | reverse complement strand
ATTTTTTTCACTGTGTATTTAATAACCTATATATATATATATATATATATATATATATATATATATATATATATATATATATATATTGTGACGCCCAGTGCGTGGCAACGCAACCTGATTGTACTCCTTGGTACTCCACTGTACCGCCACGGTACCGCGTTGTACCGTGCTGGCTGCTTATATTGAGTGTGACAACGTATAACTATGTTCTTTGTATCTCTGCAAAGGTCTCGTCATTTGCTAACCAGTGGTGGGTTTTGTTTTAAGCCATGTCGAGACCTTCCATTTAATATGTAGTATCAATAGAGAAGTTGATAGATAAGACAGTGGGAATTCAGAGAGAGAGAGTGAGTTGGACTTCAGAGCGAGAGGGTAGCGGTGCGCCACGCTGCCGGGGGGTGGTTGCCAGACGTATGGACCGGTTGGCAGCCCTGCGCTTATAGCTAGGTGCGACAGGGTTGGTAGTACATTGCCGCCTGCATATGCTGCCTGGCTGCCCATGTTGTCGTACTGCACATTGCATGGAGGCTCGCTGTGTGTTCCATGATCAGGTTGCCTAGAACCTTTGAGATTCTAACATCCCTTGCCCTCTCTCCCAATTTCTCACGGTTGCACTCTTTCTCTCTGACGACATTACTCTCATTTCATTCTTCTCTCTATTTAAATGCATACCCTTCCCTTGAGGTCCTAAAGGAGTTTCAGCACTCACCTCTCGTATTACTCTTAGGACAAGCATATATTTACATGTATTAGATTTAAGGGGTTAATGTGAACAGCGATCTTCTTGATGAGGATAGTTGGTGAACGTTCTACATGTTCACGAGTTATATGCCCAGCTCATCATCCAATTTGTGACTAGACTAGTGCCATGTGTAAGAGCCCGACCATGCCCAGGAGTTGTCTGTAGAGGGGCGAGGACTTAGCCTTGATTTGCCTACCGAGCCAGGAGCGAGTGTAGTACCAGAGACTACAGCTCGCTCGTAGTGCCGGTATAGTAGAGTAACGTAATTTATCTGTCCTTGTGTTCTCTGCAGTCTTTTCCTGGGTTCTCGCTTTCGGTGCTGGGACTCGTTGTTCCTGTGACTTGGCCTGCTAGCTAGAACACATGGGGATGATGAGTGGGATATATCTTTATTTTACTATGCATTGCAGCTCTCTTTAAGTTTATGTATGTAACACTTTACAATACACATTACTCACACACAAGACAACACTATTAATACTTTCATGTATCAATTAACTGCACTGTCGTTTTGCTGCTGTGTCCGGAGTTCCGTTGCGTAGGGCGCATACGGACTCAGAGGGGAGACAGAGTGAGAGAAGCGAAGTAGCCTATGCGGTAGTAGGCTACCGGCGCAGTACTGTTGCCTGCAACCTTTTAGTTATTCCAAGTATAGATTCATTATTACAATAAGTGACTACTATTTATGTTCCTTCCATGTGTATTATTAGGTATCTACTGGATCATGAACATCTTGTATGCTACATGCTAGTGCATGTTAGTAGGGGACAGTTATTCTAGTGCACGCGCTTTCAAGTAGGCGTGTACATTTGTCATTTAGCATTTCACTGTCATACCTTTAGCCTGCTTCTATTCTACATTATTAGAGGCTTAATATTAACGTAGTTTCTTGAGTATTGCATTTCTTTAGTAATAACGTAACCTATAAATGTCTGAGGGAGTTTAGCCTCATAGCCTACCCCTGTTGTACACTTTCGCCGAGTTAAGGTACCTCGTTACCATAGACGATAACTCTGTAGGGCGTTGGTGCTTTTGTTGTCTGGAGCATATAGTATTTGGGACTGGAATCGAGCGTGTCGTTGTCAGATAAGCCATTTCTGTCCTACGATCAAGAATCCCGAATATGTATTGCCGATCCAGCCGTAACAATATATATATATATATATATATATATATATATATATATATATATATATATATATATATATATATATATGTGTGTGTGTGTGTGTGTGTGTGTGTGTGTGACTTTTGTTTATTGTACTACATAATTGATTGAAAATACCGGATACAATGTAATATTATATTAGATGGCAAGATCCATATACAAGTTATTTCAGCAGCTGACAGGGAGAGTTGCTCACATAAAATATGCCAGAAAAAGCGTTCGTATATCTACACCCTAAGGCCACGAACTAACAACGAACATTTTTAACATTAAACTCCAGCCCTACGTGAGCTATATATCCCCAGGATGAAGGAGATTCAAGGATTGTTCTGGGTTATTATTATATACATTATCTTCTACACAACACTATTATCTACAAAAAAGTATAAGGGAGTGAAATACAGAATATGAAAACAAGATGCCTTTACCTAATAGCGTAATCTGTTCATGAGAAACTTATACAAAAGAGCCTTGGACTGCTATGGATTGATGATTGCTTCGGGGTATAAACTATATTTGAAAAACAGAAGATCTGCACTGTGAAGGAGTGATTGGCAAGTAATCGACAATGGAAAGCTACACTGAGAAAGTTAATTTAAGACAGAGAAGGTTCAATGTATGCAATATAAATGAAAACGGTAACGTTTGCACTGTGAGGACGTGATTTTAAAGTGAATAACAATATTAATAAAAAAAAAAACTAATACTAATATAAATACTAATACTAATAATAAGATTAATAACAATAATAACAATTATATAGTTGTGTTAATCTTCTGCCGAAATGTACGGTAATGATTGAAGGAAATATGAAAAGGAAACCATAATAACCAAATAACATACACTAAATAATTAATGAACGTTACAAATAGAGTACTATATTTACCACCAACTCTGAAAGTAGAGTTTTGAAACTATAGGCAATATAATTATACCGGTATACTATATATATATATATATATATATATATATATATATATATATATATATATATATATATATACAGTATATGGTATGACAACGACAACACTAAGCAGACGACTCACTATGCACCTACAATCTGGCTCAATATAATATCATATGAAACAACCAAAATCTACCCTCAGTAGAAAATAATTAGCAGATAAAACAAACAATATAAAGTATTGCCAGGACACTATACGACTCCAAATAACAGAAGCCTTACTAATCCGAGAAAAAACCCCAGGCCTAGATCAAGTTCTGACGTGTTTTAACCACAATACACGAACAACACTTAGGCAAAGACATACTGAGAACAAATAAAACTATTGTATTGCATATTTGGAAGAAACATATATTAATGTGTATTTTGATTAACTATTACAGATTCAATTCTACTGATGTGCAATGGAGCACGATAAGTCTAGAGAATAAAATAAAATTACAAATAATATACTGTAAGTGATAATATTAAACAGTGAGAAATATTTAAATAAGTAAAACAGTTTGTGAAAAATAAATATGCCTTGGTCTTTAACAAAATTTGCCTCAATGAAAACATACTGCCTAATTATATATACTGTATATATATACCGGTAATTAAGATACTAATTATATGCATGTTCCTCATACAAAAAACACATGACTATACTTAATAGGAATCCTTAATCCGCATGAATAATTAAGGTTCACATTTGTAGACAAATGTAAGCGTCTGAATTATTACTATCCATCATATTCGACTCATGAATTTATTCTCTAGCTATACAGTATATTATGTAATAGAGAAGAACAGGATACTTTAAATATATTAATAAACACACGGACGCACAATCAGGAACACAGTTACAAAGATGAAAACCCAATAAATGAGAATATAACCAAAACATTTACAACGAAAGAAATGAAAATGCGTAGATGCTTATACAGTAGTTCAGTGACGAAATACGAATTAGTGAAAAGTATATATAGAACCGATTTGGAAATGGTATTAATATAGTGCCAGTTTGGGACTGGGGAATATATATACGTATATATACTGTGTGTGTGTATATATATATATATATATATATATATATATATATATATATATATATATATATATATATATATATGTTTCTAGTCTCTCAGTGGGGATCGAACCATCGACCATCAGAACGATAGCCGACGCTTAATCAATTACACCACGGCAGACTGCCGTGGTGTAATTGATTAAGCGTCGGCTATCGTTCTGATGGTCGATGGTTCGATCCCCACTGAGAGACTAGAAACATTTAGTGGCTCACGTGTATTTGTGATATATTCTCAATATATATATATATATATATATATATATATATATATATATATATTACTGGTTTGAAATTAGGTAAAAATTATATAGTACCGGCTTGGAATTGTGAGAAAAAATCTAAAATGTAAGTCGGTATAGAAAGAAAAATGAAAACAAGGAATAAAACCGGACGATTTGACAGAAATACGAGACGAAAATAGTAAGACTGGGTGAAATGGAGCAAGAAATGTAGGAAGCTATGTGGATTGTTAATTGTCAGACTATTTGACTATGCTAACTACCTTAACCCTTTCAAGCACAGGGCGAGATTTGACCATATTCTGGGATATTTTAAATCCTTTGTGACCATCAGCGGTGTTTAGAAAACTTTAGTTTATTTACATCAGCCTCTGCAGTTGTCTTTGAGTTAGCTGTGGGCAGAAAACTAATTTTGGAGAGGTATTATAAGATGGAGAGAACTCTATTTCTGATTACTAAACGGCAACCCCTGCGTCCACACGTGCGTGAAAGGGTTAATTAGATGAGAGAGGGAAAATTAATTAGAGAGGAGAGAGAGAGAGAGAGAGAGAGAGAGCGAGAGCGAGGGGAGGGGGGCGGTAAAGGGTAGACTAAAAGCCGGTTGAAGTTGGAAGCTTTATACTCTGCTTAAAAACAACCTGGAAAATCAGAGGGGCCATGTTCGGTGTGAGACAAGTCAGGGTTTTGTGACACAAGGCATTTTGAGTGCGACAAATTAGGTTTTAGACTATTAATGTGTGAAAATCATATTTAGTAGTATCAATCAATTATCGTATTTAATCAGGTAGGGAAATAAAAACATGTCGTTATAGTTAAATATTTCGTGTGTGTGCGCGATATAATGTCTTCAAAATTGATCAAATATGTCTTCCTCGTGTGTATTTCATCCTCACACAGCAGTCAACACACATTTCCATATTCCTCTCACCACCTTCTTACATATTAGTCTTCAAACTCGCTCCCCCCCCCCCCCCACTTTCCTCTCTCTCTCTCTAGCTTGAAACATTATCCTAGCGCCATAATTCTATCTTACAATTCACGCACATTCGAACATTGTCCAATCAAATTATATGCTACTACCATCAATCAAATTATATGCTACTACCATCAATCAAATTATATGCTACTACCATCAATCAAATTATATGCTACTACCATCAATCAAATTATATGCTACTACCATCAATCAAATTATATGCTACTACCATCAATCAAATTATATGCTACTACCATCAATCAAATTATATGCTACTACCATCAATCAAATTATATGCTACTACCATCAATCAAATTATATGCTACTACCATCAATCGTATCTTCAAAGTTAACAACTTAAAGGGTGGGGGGTATGGTATGAAGTAATGTTTGATTCAGATCTTTGAACATTAATACAATAGTTACACTTTGCAACCAATTGTCTTATTCTTGTTATAGTTGTTATTTCAAACTTAGTGGACCCTGGTGGTCTTTCTTTACCCACCTCACTCACCACCGTACCTTATGTTAAAGGGGGTCACCGACTGTTTTTCTCTTTCTCGCCTTTTCTCTCTTTCTCTGGCTTGTATCCATTCGTAATTTCGGCCCCATTCAGCAAACTGCTTTAAGACGTTTATCCCCATCCAGGTGTCAATTTATTTCTGGCGAGCGATAGCGAGCCAGCATTGTATGGAGAAATCCGGCTTCGCCGGAGAAATTTTTCTATCGAAAAATGTACAAATTTAGCTTGCTGTCAAAAAAAAATATATATATATGCTGACTCGCTCCCACTTGCCAGGAAAATATTGACACCTGGATGGGGGTCTTAAAACAGTGGACTGAATGGGGCCGAATGGATACAAGCCAGGGAGAGAAAGCGAAAACAAAGCAAGGTGGGCTCCCTTAACAGGTCTAAACGCATCTTACTTCATCCTCAAACTGCCACGATTACATGATTAACACATCACACAATCAGTAACACCCCTTCCTTGTACATTCCACTTTCCTCACATTTCACTCACTCTTCCCGCATCACAAACTCCCTCGCCACAGCCCAAACGTCTACTACCTCACACTCTTTCCATCCTTCCACAATACCTCCCCCATCCTCACATATTTTCACCCAACTCCACCTCTCACACTCCTTCCACAACCACAACAATCTTACCACCAAACTTCCACCTCCACTCTCCACCATCCTTCACACATCTCACCTAAATCCCTCTTACCACACACTCTCGCTTCATAAAGACAAATCTCCTCACGGTGTAATGCACAAAGACATCATCAGGTGCAGCGGTACAGGAGAGTTGCGCTCAAATGAGGCTAAATGGAAGAGGATGTGAAAGAATGGGAAATATAATTGAAGGGGATGTATATGTTAATACCTTCCACATCTCTCCCCACAATTCCCAATTCTCCCCCCCCCCCCCCACACACACACACTGTTCACCCTCAAACAGCTCCTACAGTTCTCAACAATTCTGCCACACAGCCTACCTCACCTCCCTCCCCACTCCATCTCCATCCTTCACACTCCACATCGCTCTCACCTCCATCCCTTACTTTACAAGACAAACCTCCTTCGCGGCATAATGCACAGACACACAGCAGCAACACAGAGGAGGACCGCTACATGGAAGAGCACGGGGAAGAATAGGAAACTAAAACATAAGAGGGGTGGGAAAGATAATACCTCCTAAAGTTCTTCCCATAATTCCACACACTCATTCGACCAACCCAACTCTCTCCCCACAGCTCCCACAATCCCTCCCCACTTCACCCACACCACCATCCCTCACACTCCTCACTCACATCCCTCTCTCACTTGATGAGACAAACCTCTTTCACGGGGTAATGCACAAAGACATCAGATGCTGCGGCACAGGCGAAACGTGCTCAGATGTGCCCCCAATACATTTACAATAATGTACATTTTGGTTATGTCATGTTCGCTGTAGTGTTCACAATATTGGTACATTGATTTTGTCCTCAGTATCCTTATAATAAACCACCATTGTTATTTATTAAATTGTGTTTGTATCAACATGGCTTTCAGGCACAAGGTCCCCCCCCCCCCCCCAAGAGTGTTGGGGCTTGCACTGTAAGGTACAATACATATAATACACAAATGGAGGAGAACAGGGAGGAATGGGAAAGAAAAAGGAAAAATGTGTAAGGAAGGAAATGAGTGTAAATTATCATAAGTAAAATGGGAATGAGTAGGCTAAAGAGAACAGTAAGAAGATAAAGGAAGTAATATATAAATTGAGAGGAAGTTAACAAATAAATAAGGAGACTGATAAGGAGGATAGGGGAATAACGTATGAACTGTGAATGATGGAGAGAGGGAAGGTAGTAGATCAACTGGAAGGAATGTACAAAAATATACGGGAATAACGTATGAACTGTGAATGATGGAGAGGGAAGGTAGTAGATCAACTGGAAGGAATGTACAAACATATACGGGAATAACGTATGAACTGTGAATGATGGAGAGAGGGAAGGTAGTAGATCAACTGGAAGGAATGTACAAAAATATACGGGAATAACGTATGAACTGTGAATGATGGAGAGAGGGAAGGTAGTAGATCAACTGGAAGGAATGTACACAAATATACGGGAATAACGTATGAACTGTGAATGATGGAGAGAGGGAAGGTAGTAGATCAACTGGAAGGAATGTACACAAATATACGGGAATAACGTATGAACTGTGAATGATGGAGAGAGGGAAGGTAGTAGATCAACTGGAAGGAATGTACACAAATATACGGGAATAACGTATGAACTGTGAATGATGGAGAGAGGGAAGGTAGTAGATCAACTGGAAGGAATGTACACAAATATACGGGAATAACGTATGAACTGTGAATGATGGAGAGAGGGAAGGTAGTAGATCAACTGGAAGGAATGTACACAAATATACGGGAATTATAACGGAAGTAAGGAAAGAATAAAGAGGAAAGTACACATCATATTATACTGTATATACACATATATATATATATATATATATATATATATATATATATATATATATATATATATATATGAAAATGGAGAATGGGGTAGTGAAAAGGTGGGAAATGATAAGTGAGGGGAATAAAACACACACACGGGAGAATATTATAAGGAATGAATACACTGAACAAAAACGAAAAAAGGGGAAGGAATGTGAAAAAGGAATGCAAACAACAACAGACATACTACTCCTAAAAGAAGCTTATTCTTAAAGGTGTGGAAGGAAGGGGGAGGAAGGTAAAAGAAGGGGAAGGTTAATATAAATGGAAATAGAGAGAAGAAATGGCACAGGAAATAATATATAGAATAGAGTGAAAAAGGTAAGACAAAAATGAAGACGATTGCGAGTCATTAAAAATAAAGTTAAGGGGGGATGAGCCTATTTTTCCCTCATTGGTAATATTGTTTTATATATTTTTTTTTTCTCCCTAGACCTCCATCAAACTTTAAAAAACACATCCATTAGATCCCACTTCTAGATTATGTTGTACATTTTTAGGTAGAAAAATGTCCCGGCCTTCGGCTGGTTCTTCGAAAATTAAAGGCTCACTATCGTTCGCCAGGAAAAAAACGACACCTAAATAGCACGAAAGATCTTAATATTGACAATGAAATGAGGTGAAAGGTCTTTAAATCGACAAACTAATGGGGCAAACATCTTAAAATCTGAAAACTAATGGGGCTAAACCTGAGGGAGAAGGGGATCTAGAAAAACGACCCATCTCCCCTTAAGGGAATAATAAACATAACAGATCCATTGAAGGAGAGACAAAACATACAAACATAACAGATCCATTGAAGGGGACACAAAACATACAAACATAACAGATCCATTGAAGGAGAGACAAAACATACAAACATAACAGATCCATTGAAGGAGAGACAAAACATACAAACATAACAGATCCATTGAAGGAGAGACAAAACATACAAACATAACAGATCCATTGAAGGGGACACAAAACATACAAACATAACAGATCCATTGAAGGGGACACAAAACATACAAACATAACAGATCCATTGAAGGAGAGACAAAACATACAAACATAACAGATCCATTGAAGGAGAGACAAAACATACAAACATAACAGATCCATTGAAGGGGACACAAAACATACAAACATAACAGATCCATTGAAGGAGAGACAAAACATACAAACATAACAGATCCATTGAAGGGGACACAAAACATACAAACATAACAGATCCATTGAAGGGGACACAAAACATACAAACATAACAGATCCATTGAAGGGGAGACAAAACATACAAACATAACAGATCCATTGAAGGGGACACAAAACATACAAACATAACAGATCCATTGAAGGAGAGACAAAACATACAAACATAACAGATCCATTGAAGGGGACACAAAACATACAAACATAACAGATCCATTGAAGGGGACACAAAACATACAAACATAACAGATCCATTGAAGGAGACACAAAACATACAAACATAACAGATCCATTGAAGGAGACACAAAACATACAAACATAACAGATCCATTGAAGGGGACACAAAACATACAAACATAACAGATCCATTGAAGGGGACACAAAACATACAAACATAACAGATCCATTGAAGGGGAGACAAAACATACAAACATAACAGATCCATTGAAGGGGAGACAAAACATACAAACATAACAGATCCATTGAAGGAGACACAAAACATACAAACATAACAGATCCATTGAAGGGGAGACAAAACATACAAACATAACAGATCCATTGAAGGGGAGACAAAACATACAAACATAACAGATCCATTGAAGGGGACACAAAACATACAAACATAACAGATCCATTGAAGGAGAGACAAAACATACAAACATAACAGATCCATTGAAGGGGACACAAAACATACAAACATAACAGATCCATTGAAGGGGACACAAAACATACAAACATAACAGATCCATTGAAGGGGAGACAAAACATACAAACATAACAGATCCATTGAAGGGGACACAAAACATACAAACATAACAGATCCATTGAAGGGGACACAAAACATACAAACATAACAGATCCATTGAAGGGGACACAAAACATACAAACATAACAGATCCATTGAAGGGGAGACAAAACATACAAACATAACAGATCCATTGAAGGGGACACAAAACATACAAACATAACAGATCCATTGAAGGAGAGACAAAACATACAAACATAACAGATCCATTGAAGGGGACACAAAACATACAAACATAACAGATCCATTGAAGGGGACACAAAACATACAAACATAACAGATCCATTGAAGGAGAGACAAAACATACAAACATAACAGATCCATTGAAGGGGACACAAAACATACAAACATAACAGATCCATTGAAGGAGAGACAAAACATACAAACATAACAGATCCATTGAAGGGGACACAAAACATACAAACATAACAGATCCATTGAAGGGGACACAAAACATACAAACATAACAGATCCATTGAAGGGGACACAAAACATACAAACATAACAGATCCATTGAAGGGGAGACAAAACATACAAACATAACAGATCCATTGAAGGGGACACAAAACATACAAACATAACAGATCCATTGAAGGAGAGACAAAACATACAAACATAACAGATCCATTGAAGGGGACACAAAACATACAAACATAACAGATCCATTGAAGGAGAGACAAAACATACAAACATAACAGATCCATTGAAGGGGACACAAAACATACAAACATAACAGATCCATTGAAGGAGAGACAAAACATACAAACATAACAGATCCATTGAAGGGGACACAAAACATACAAACATAACAGATCCATTGAAGGAGACACAAAACATACAAACATAACAGATCCATTGAAGGGGACACAAAACATACAAACATAACAGATCCATTGAAGGGGACACAAAACATACAAACATAACAGATCCATTGAAGGAGAGACAAAACATACAAACATAACAGATCCATTGAAGGGGACACAAAACATACAAACATAACAGATCCATTGAAGGGGAGACAAAACATACAAACATAACAGATCCATTGAAGGAGAGACAAAACATACAAACATAACAGATCCATTGAAGGGGAGACAAAACATACAAACATAACAGATCCATTGAAGGGGACACAAAACATACAAACATAACAGATCCATTGAAGGAGAGACAAAACATACAAACATAACAGATCCATTGAAGGAGAGACAAAACATACAAACATAACAGATCCATTGAAGGAGAGACAAAACATACAAACATAACAGATCCATTGAAGGAGAGACAAAACATACAAACATAACAGATCCATTGAAGGGGACACAAAACATACAAACATAACAGATCCATTGAAGGGGAGACAAAACATACAAACATAACAGATCCATTGAAGGGGACACAAAACATACAAACATAACAGATCCATTGAAGGAGAGACAAAACATACAAACATAACAGATCCATTGAAGGAGAGACAAAACATACAAACATAACAGATCCATTGAAGGAGAGACAAAACATACAAACATAACAGATCCATTGAAGGAGAGACAAAACATACAAACATAACAGATCCATTGAAGGGGACACAAAACATACAAACATAACAGATCCATTGAAGGAGACACAAAACATACAAACATAACAGATCCATTGAAGGAGAGACAAAACATACAAACATAACAGATCCATTGAAGGGGACACAAAACATACAAACATAACAGATCCATTGAAGGGGACACAAAACATACAAACATAACAGATCCATTGAAGGGGAGACAAAACATACAAACATAACAGATCCATTGAAGGGGACACAAAACATACAAACATAACAGATCCATTGAAGGAGAGACAAAACATACAAACATAACAGATCCATTGAAGGGGACACAAAACATACAAACATAACAGATCCATTGAAGGGGGCACAAAACATACAAACATAACAGATCCATTGAAGGAGAGACAAAACATACAAACATAACAGATCCATTGAAGGAGAGACAAAACATACAAACATAACAGATCCATTGAAGGGGACACAAAACATACAAACATAACAGATCCATTGAAGGGGAGACAAAACATACAAACGTAACAGATCCATTGAAGGAGAGACAAAACATACAAACATAACAGATCCATTGAAAGGGACACAAAACATACAAACATAACAGATCCATTGAAGGGGACACAAAACATACAAACATAACAGATCCATTGAAGGAGAGACAAAACATACAAACATAACAGATCCATTGAAGGAGAGACAAAACATACAAACATAACAGATCCATTGAAGGAGAGACAAAACATACAAACATAACAGATCCATTGAAGGAGAGACAAAACATACAAACATAACAGATCCATTGAAGGAGAGACAAAACATACAAACATAACAGATCCATTGAAGGAGAGACAAAACATACAAACATAACAGATCCATTGAAGGAGAGACAAAACATACAAACATAACAGATCCATTGAAGGGGAGACAAAACATACAAACATAACAGATCCATTGAAGGAGAGACAAAACATACAAACATAACAGATCCATTGAAGGAGAGACAAAACATACAAACATAACAGATCCATTGAAGGAGACACAAAACATACAAACATAACAGATCCATTGAAGGGGAGACAAAACATACAAACATAACAGATCCATTGAAGGGGACACAAAACATACAAACATAACAGATCCATTGAAGGAGAGACAAAACATACAAACATAACAGATCCATTGAAGGGGACACAAAACATACAAACATAACAGATCCATTGAAGGGGAGACAAAACATACAAACATAACAGATCCATTGAAGGAGAGACAAAACATACAAACATAACAGATCCATTGAAGGAGAGACAAAACATACAAACATAACAGATCCATTGAAGGAGAGACAAAACATACAAACATAACAGATCCATTGAAGGAGAGACAAAACATACAAACATAACAGATCCATTGAAGGAGAGACAAAACATACAAACATAACAGATCCATTGAAGGAGAGACAAAACATACAAACATAACAGATCCATTGAAGGGGAGACAAAACATACAAACATAACAGATCCATTGAAGGGGAGACAAAACATACAAACATAACAGATCCATTGAAGGGGAGACAAAACATACAAACATAACAGATCCATTGAAGGAGAGACAAAACATACAAACATAACAGATCCATTGAAGGAGACACAAAACATACAAACATAACAGATCCATTGAAGGGGAGACAAAACATACAAACATAACAGATCCATTGAAGGAGAGACAAAACATACAAACATAACAGATCCATTGAAGGAGAGACACAACATACAAACATAACAGATCCATTGAAGGGGAGACAAAACATACAAACATAACAGATCCATTGAAGGGGACACAAAACATACAAACATAACAGATCCATTGAAGGAGAGACAAAACATACAAACATAACAGATCCATTGAAGGAGAGACAAAACATACAAACATAACAGATCCATTGAAGGAGAGACAAAACATACAAACATAACAGATCCATTGAAGGAGAGACAAAACATACAAACATAACAGATCCATTGAAGGAGAGACAAAACATACAAACATAACAGATCCATTGAAGGAGAGACAAAACATACAAACATAACAGATCCATTGAAGGGGAGACAAAACATACAAACATAACAGATCCATTGAAGGGGACACAAAACATACAAACATAACAGATCCATTGAAGGGGACACAAAACATACAAACATAACAGATCCATTGAAGGGGAGACAAAACATACAAACATAACAGATCCATTGAAGGGGACACAAAACATACAAACATAACAGATCCATTGAAGGAGAGACAAAACATACAAACATAACAGATCCATTGAAGGAGAGACAAAACATACAAACATAACAGATCCATTGAAGGAGAGACAAAACATACAAACATAACAGATCCATTGAAGGAGAGACAAAACATACAAACATAACAGATCCATTGAAGGAGAGACAAAACATACAAACATAACAGATCCATTGAAGGAGAGACAAAACATACAAACATAACAGATCCATTGAAGGGGACACAAAACATACAAACATAACAGATCCATTGAAGGAGAGACAAAACATACAAACATAACAGATCCATTGAAGGGGACACAAAACATACAAACATAACAGATCCATTGAAGGAGATACAAAACATACAAACATAACAGATCCATTGAAGGGGACACAAAACATACAAACATAACAGATCCATTGAAGGGGACACAAAACATACAAACATAACAGATCCATTGAAGGAGAGACAAAACATACAAACATAACAGATCCATTGAAGGGGACACAAAACATACAAACATAACAGATCCATTGAAGGAGAGACAAAACATACAAACATAACAGATCCATTGAAGGGGACACAAAACATACAAACATAACAGATCCATTGAAGGGGACACAAAACATACAAACATAACAGATCCATTGAAGGAGAGACAAAACATACAAACATAACAGATCCATTGAAGGGGACACAAAACATACAAACATAACAGATCCATTGAAGGAGAGACAAAACATACAAACATAACAGATCCATTGAAGGGAGACAAAACATACAAACATAACAGATCCATTGAAGGGGACACAAAACATACAAACATAACAGATCCATTGAAGGGGAGACAAAACATACAAACATAACAGATCCATTGAAGGGGACACAAAACATACAAACATAACAGATCCATTGAAGGAGAGACAAAACATACAAACATAACAGATCCATTGAAGGGGACACAAAACATACAAACATAACAGATCCATTGAAGGGGACACAAAACATACAAACATAACAGATCCATTGAAGGAGAGACAAAACATACAAACATAACAGATCCATTGAAGGGGACACAAAACATACAAACATAACAGATCCATTGAAGGAGAGACAAAACATACAAACATAACAGATCCATTGAAGGGGACACAAAACATACAAACATAACAGATCCATTGAAGGAGAGACAAAACATACAAACATAACAGATCCATTGAAGGGGACACAAAACATACAAACATAACAGATCCATTGAAGGAGAGACAAAACATACAAACATAACAGATCCATTGAAGGGGACACAAAACATACAAACATAACAGAGCCATTGAAGGGGAGACAAAACATACAAACATAACAGATCCATTGAAGGGGACACAAAACATACAAACATAACAGATCCATTGAAGGAGAGACAAAACATACAAACATAACAGATCCATTGAAGGGGACACAAAACATACAAACATAACAGATCCATTGAAGGGGAGACAAAACATACAAACATAACAGATCCATTGAAGGGGACACAAAACATACAAACATAACAGATCCATTGAAGGAGAGACAAACATACAAACATAACAGATCCATTGAAGGGGACACAAAACATACAAACATAACAGATCCATTGAAGGGGAGACAAAACATACAAACATAACAGATCCATTGAAGGAGACACAAAACATACAAACATAACAGATCCATTGAAGGGGACACAAAACATACAAACATAACAGATCCATTGAAGGAGAGACAAAACATACAAACATAACAGATCCATTGAAGGGGACACAAAACATACAAACATAACAGATCCATTGAAGGAGAGACAAAACATACAAACATAACAGATCCATTGAAGGGGACACAAAACATACAAACATAACAGATCCATTGAAGGGGAGACAAAACATACAAACATAACAGATCCATTGAAGGGGACACAAAACATACAAACATAACAGATCCATTGAAGGAGAGACAAAACATACAAACATAACAGATCCATTGAAGGGGACACAAAACATACAAACATAACAGATCCATTGAAGGAGAGACAAAACATACAAACATAACAGATCCATTGAAGGGGACACAAAACATACAAACATAACAGATCCATTGAAGGGGAGACAAAACATACAAACATAACAGATCCATTGAAGGGGACACAAAACATACAAACATAACAGATCCATTGAAGGAGAGACACAACATACAAACATAACAGATCCATTGAAGGGGACACAAAACATACAAACATAACAGATCCATTGAAGGGGAGACAAAACATACAAACATAACAGATCCATTGAAGGGGACACAAAACATACAAACATAACAGATCCATTGAAGGAGAGACAAAACATACAAACATAACAGATCCATTGAAGGGGACACAAAACATACAAACATAACAGATCCATTGAAGGAGAGACAAAACATACAAACATAACAGATCCATTGAAGGGGACACAAAACATACAAACATAACAGATCCATTGAAGGGGAGACAAAACATACAAACATAACAGATCCATTGAAGGGGACACAAAACATACAAACATAACAGATCCATTGAAGGAGAGACACAACATACAAACATAACAGATCCATTGAAGGAGAGACAAAACATACAAACATAACAGATCCATTGAAGGGGAGACAAAACATACAAACATAACAGATCCATTGAAGGGGACACAAAACATACAAACATAACAGATCCATTGAAGGAGAGACAAAACATACAAACATAACAGATCCATTGAAGGGGACACAAAACATACAAACATAACAGATCCATTGAAGGGGAGACAAAACATACAAACATAACAGATCCATTGAAGGGGACACAAAACATACAAACATAACAGATCCATTGAAGGGGACACAAAACATACAAACATAACAGATCCATTGAAGGGGAGACAAAACATACAAACATAACAGATCCATTGAAGGGGACACAAAACATACAAACATAACAGATCCATTGAAGGGGACACAAAACATACAAACATAACAGATCCATTGAAGGGGAGACAAAACATACAAACATAACAGATCCATTGAAGGAGAGACAAAACATACAAACATAACAGATCCATTGAAGGAGAGACAAAACATACAAACATAACAGATCCATTGAAGGAGAGACAAAACATACAAACATAACAGATCCATTGAAGGGGACACAAAACATACAAACATAACAGATCCATTGAAGGAGAGACAAAACATACAAACATAACAGATCCATTGAAGGAGGAGACAAAACATACAAACATAACAGATCCATTGAAGGAGAGACAAAACATACAAACATAACAGATCCATTGAAGGGGACACAAAACATACAAACATAACAGATCCATTGAAGGAGAGACAAAACATACAAACATAACAGATCCATTGAAGGAGAGACAAAACATACAAACATAACAGATCCATTGAAGGAGAGACAAAACATACAAACATAACAGATCCATTGAAGGGGACACAAAACATACAAACATAACAGATCCATTGAAGGAGAGACAAAACATACAAACATAACAGATCCATTGAAGGAGAGACAAAACATACAAACATAACAGATCCATTGAAGGAGAGACAAAACATACAAACATAACAGATCCATTGAAGGGGACACAAAACATACAAACATAACAGATCCATTGAAGGAGAGACAAAACATACAAACATAACAGATCCATTGAAGGAGAGACAAAACATACAAACATAACAGATCCATTGAAGGAGAGACAAAACATACAAACATAACAGATCCATTGAAGGGGACACAAAACATACAAACATAACAGATCCATTGAAGGAGAGACAAAACATACAAACATAACAGATCCATTGAAGGAGAGACAAAACATACAAACATAACAGATCCATTGAAGGAGAGACAAAACATACAAACATAACAGATCCATTGAAGGGGACACAAAACATACAAACAAGGAGTTAAGTAATATAATGTAAAGGGGTAAATTGAAACAAGAAAAAGGGAAATGTCATAGAAGGAGTAAGGAAAGACAACAAATAAACGGGGTGGATATCGATGCATTAAGGGAATGTTCTTCTTAGACCTCTTTCTCCCTCATGTTTAGCCCGATCAGTTTTGAAATTCTAAGACGTTCGTCCCTGGTTTGGCAATAGGAACCAGCCATCGGCCAGGACATTTTTCAACCGAAATATGTACAAATTATCTCGAAGGGGAGCCTTGGCGGTATTTTGTTAAGCTTAATGATGGTCTAAGGAGCAACCGTAGAAAAACAATAATAATACTAATTAACAAATAAAAACACATTAAATGAGAATAAAATATACCGCCCCTTATACAGAAAGGAAGAATGAAGACAATAATTCAGATTGCAAAGGTTGGGTAGTCTCCTGGCCTCGCATCCAATAGTTCTGTTCACCTAGCAGTATGGAGAGTCTGGCTTAATAACATAGGTCCTTCTTAAGGGGACCATTGTATCAAGCCCATATGGGATAAACTTTATGGCCCGAAGGTCTTTTCGTGTATGTACACTCGGATACCATAGTCTCTCGTCCACTCATTAATATTCGTACACTTCACTTATTTCTAACTATGGAAGTATATCTCTGGAAACCAACTTATGAATAATATGTTCTATAAATCAACTACAAAACTATATATACTATTTATTGAAAAGAAAGTTATATCCAAAAATCAGTCCATATATATATATATATATATACCGGTATATATATATATATATATATATATATATATATATATTATATATACCGGTATATCCATTATACATGGAAAGGAGAGGCAATAAGGATGAGGATAAAATAAAGACGGATGAAATAGAAGATACAATACGGATTAGGATAAAATAAGACATGAAACAGACACGCAAGATTAAATTAAATGTAATTGTAAATTATGTTCATGTCGATAATTTGACATGAATTGAATTGAATAAGAGGAAGAATGAAATAACCTGGGTTCAAGGAGAATAATAACAGGAAATTGAGAAGTTGAGGGTAGAAAAAAACAGGGTAAATGTAAGATAGGAGATAGAGACAAGAAGATACATGAAAGAAGAAAGAAAAAACTGCAATATAAGTGAGGAAGGGAAAGGGGAAAAGGTAAGGCAAACAAAGGAAACGAGACAAGACAGAACATACGAAGAGAAGAGTCGGGCGATAAGTGGCAAGGAAATAGAAAATGAAGACAATAAAAGATAAAGTACAATGTGAAGAATTGGGCGACTGATAAAAAGAAAAATAGGGGATAAAATAAAATAATAAAAAAGATTGGAGGCGAAAAATATTGAAAATGCAGTGATGATAAATAATAATGAAGGGGAGGAAGGAAGGAAATAAGGAAAGGGAGAAAATAATGGAAGGGGGGAATGAGAAAGAAGGATGTAAAGTAATACGCAGAGAGGGGAAAGGATAACTACACAGGTTATGAATGAATATAATGAATGTAAATTGGGACGAGATTACAGAGGGATCTATCAAAGTAATTCTTTATTGGATCTATTTCTGATGGTGTTGTGATGGCGGGGTAAGGAGATAGTGATTGGTGGTAGTGATAGAGGAGATTGTTGTGGTGGTGTGGCGATGATAATAGTGGTAGTGGTGATAAATGTGATTGTGGTAGTGGTGATAAATGTGATTGTGGTAGTGGTGATAAATGTGATTGTGGTAGTGGTGATAAATGTTATTGTGGTAGTGGTGATAAATGTTATTGTGGTAGTGGTGATAAATGTTATTGTGGTAGTGGTGATAAATGTGATTGTGGTAGCGGTGATAAATGTTATTATGGTAGTGGTGATAACGAGATCGTGGTGGTGGTGGAGAGTGTTATACTGGAGGTGATAACGATGGTGGTGGTGATTGAGACTATTAGAAATGGGCCTACAGAAGGACTAAATACATTTAAAGTAACTTAAACTAACACAATTTCGGTGAACTATTTAATTCAAATGTACATACAAGGAAAGAAACCTGCATACCTACTTGTTGTAAATATTGCTGCAAAATGCATACCTATTTTGTTATAAATTTGAAAATCACTTCTTGTTTTACATGATCAAATTAACATGCCCTGCCCTTCCCCTATATAAATTTACGATGTACTAGTTTTATTATGCTGTAAATGGACGGGTAATTGCTACTGAACGTCCAATTGGTATTTTTGGCTAAAATTGGTGCGGTGCCGAGATTGGAAGTGGCGGTGATGCTATTACTCTTGAAAGGTTGTTGATAGAGTCAGGTGCAACGGATGGAAAATTGGTAAAGATGGTGATGACTTTGGTGGAGTGTAGTGGTATTGGAGATAGTGATGTGGTAGTAGTATTACAAAGGAGTACATAATGTGATGGTAGGGGTGTGGTACCGGTACTCGTGTACGTAATGATATGGTTGTAGTGATAGTGCTATGAGGTGATTGTATTAGTGATTGCTGCAGTGCGGTAGTGCTGGAATAGTAGTGCTAGAAGTGTAGTAATATTGTAGTGGTGTGGTAGTAGTGGGGTAGGTGTGTGGTAATAGTAGTAGTGGTATGGTAGTAGCGTTATTGATATGTTAGTAATGGTAATGGTGTGGGAGTAATGGTAGTGAACTGAACAGTGGTGGTGAAGTGTGGTACTAGTGATGGTGAAGTGTGGTAGTAGTGGTGGTGAAGTGTGGTAGTGGTGGTGAAGTGTGGTAGTAGTGGTGAAGTGTGGTAGTAGTGGTGGTGAAGTGTGGTAGTAGTGATGGTGAAGTGTGGTAGTAGTAATGAAGTGTGGTAGTAGTGGTGGTGAAGTGTGGTAGTAGTGGTGGTGAAGTGTAGAAGTAGTGAAGTGTGGTACTAGTTAATCAATCAATCAATCAATTTTATTTCGTAATACGAGATTACATATAGTTTTATATACATGCCATATCTAATACATAAGCCTTTTTTATGTAACTTGATATATTTGCAAAACGATATAAAAAGCAACTAAAAATAATTTAAAAGAACAAACAATGAATGTTCATCCTATTAGTAAAGACCTGTGTTCACCACCGTAGATATAAGAGTATATAATTATACAGTACACTAGGATTTAATATTAAAAACTCATCAGCAAATACAATTAATGTTGTTGTTGTTTTTTTTGTTTTGTTTTTTACGAATATTAGCTGTGAGAATACTCATTTTACATAAATCAATAGTTCTACTTGCAGGAAGGTATATTAAGAAACCCCATCATGTGCTATAATAAAAATATGTGATCATATCAAATACTGTATATCGGGTTTCTTCTTTCTTCGTGATTTTGTATCCAGTTTATTCTAGACGAAATTATATCTAATTCATCGTGTACCGTATGATATTAATTGAGTAAGAATCATTCATTCTTTTGTAAATGCTCGGAAAGAAGTAACCCGATTTAAATATATATATATTACTTCTTATAATGTAGTTACTAGATGTTTCAATTATTTTAGCATACCTACATTGTATTAGTGAGACATGATGGTTTAGTAACAGAAGATTACAGGCACTGGCAGACTTTCTCATGACTGCTGGCATACACTGGGACATCAATCATTTTTTTCATAGCCTTGTTATATGCAATATTAAAAGTTTTAAAAATTCTAGATTTTACTGTCTTGCAGTTATTCCACAATGCCAACCCATAATCAGGCTTACAATACGAGTTAAATAAAAATATAATTGTCTCCAAGTTAACATGTGAAAAATCCCTCTTTATACTATTAAAGCTAGCGTAAAATGTTTTTAGTCTACAGTCTACATCTTCTAAGTCTTCCAAGTTATCACTGCTCAATAAATGACCTAAGTATTTAAATGTCTGCACCACTTCTAAATTATCATTACTCAATTGTATTACATCAATAGGATTTCTATTTTTTCTATTAAATATAAAACATTTAGTTTTATTCTTGTTTATGAGGACTTTGTGATTATCCACAAGTTCACTAAATTTACTGTACATCGTGTCCATTTCATGAGTTGATGATGAAATAAGTACTATATCGTCAGCGTAGCATAACATATTACATCTGGTTGATCCAATTGTGCAGCCAATTTCCATTTTTTATATATCATTTATAATTTCATTAATATACGGTACACATTAAATAAAAATGGAGATAAAATGCCTCCCTGTCTCACTCCTTTATCTATACAGTAAAACATATCATTAAATCCTTTCCATGTAACCCGGGCAAGTTGGTTTCGTAAGTAGTGCATTATCATATACACAATATCGCTAGGTATACTTAATTTCAACAGCTTTAAACCTAAATTAAAATGATCTACTCGATAGAAGGCTTTGGAAAAATCTATGAAGGTAGCAATTCCTGTTTTATCTGATCTTCAATATTTATGCATTATTCTATCTATCTATCTATTGCCTGACGCAGTGATCCCCGAAGGGGTGGCCACGAACGAACCGCCCCCATGCACCTCTGTCCCCAGTCAGTCGACGCCCCTCCCCCCAACCAGCACCGCCTTCATTCATGTAGTTCCTCACTCCATCCTTCCACCTCATATTCGGTCTACCTCTCCCCCTCTGTCCCTCCACCTCGCTCTCGTACACCCTCTTAGTCATTCTCTCGCTTTCCATACGTTCCATATGGCCGAACCATCTCAAGTTGTTCCTTTTCACACTTTCCAGCACATCTACCTCCACACCACACCTCCTTCTTACTTCCTCATTAGTCTGTCTATCCCTCCATGTAATTCCGCACGCACTCCTTAAGTAATTCATTTCCACTGCTCTCACTCTTGGTCTGAGTCTCTCAACCAACGTCCATGCTTCGCTTCCGTAAGTCAGTGTCGGGATTACCACACTGTCATGCAAGGACTTCTTCACTTCCATACTGACCACCCTATTTCTTGTTACTGCTTTTAGCGTTCCTACAACCCTCTTCCCCTGTTGTACCCTCTCCCGCACCTCTTCATCCATAGTCCCATCTTTACTCAACACACTGCCCAGATACTTAAAAGAGTTGACGATCTCCATAGCCTGACCGTTCAGCTTCACCTCACACTCTGTGACTTCACCCCTTTCGAAGACCATAACCTTGCTCTTCCCCGTATTTACCTTCAAATTCCGTTTTTCGCACACTGTTCCAAACTCATTTACCAGACCCTGCAACTCCCATTCATTATCACTCATCAGAACTGTATCATCCGCAAACAGCAGTATAGGTAGCTTCCACTCAATTCCCTCCCTTTTCAGCGATACACCAACATCCACTGCTCTTGATAGTATTTCTTTCATAACTCCATCCATATATACAGTAAACAACCACGGGGACATCACACACCCCTGTTTCAAACCAACATTCAGGTCAAAGAACTCGCTCTGCTCACTCTCCACACGTACTGCCGCCTTTGCACCCTCATACATGCTCTTCACTGCTTTCAGCAACTTGCCCTCTACTCCGTATATTCTAAGTACTTTCCACAAACCTTCTCTATCCACTCTGTCATAGGCCTTCTCCAAGTCCATAAAGGCAACATACACCTTTTGTTTCTTCTCCAGATACTTCTCCACAACACAATTCAGGGTAAAAATCTGATCTACACATCCTCTTCCCTTCCTAAAGCCTCCCTGCTCGTCGCCTATCCATTTCTCCGTTCTCACTCTCACTCTCTCAATCACTACCCTACTGTATACCTTCCCTACTACGCTTAGAAGACATATTCCTCGGTGGTTACCACACACTCCTCTTTCCCCTTTGCCCTTATATAGGGGGACTATTATGCCAGTCTTCCAGTCATCATTATTGATGTTTTCTTTTAGTAAAAAACAACAATCCGTGGTTGACATGCCTCTTCTGAAACCAAATTGCCTCTGATTAATCCGAATTTTTTCACTTAATATATCTAAAACTGTCATTTCAAATAATTTTAGTGAACATGAAGAGTTCATAATAGGTCTGTAATTATCTGACTTGGATATATTTCCCTTTCTATCTTTAATTATAGGCGTAATGATTCCTTTCAGAAGTTCACAAGGTAGATAGCAATGACTAAAGCATATATTATAAAATTAGCTAAAGCAACAAGAATATCCTCTGATGCATTTTTTAGGAAAAGTGAATGAACGCCATCATGACCAACTCCAGAGTTCAATTTCCCGATCGTTCGTCGTAAACTTACACTGGAAACCTTGAACATTTTTCCATTATCATCCCATTTTCTTTTAAGTTCGTCTATGAAGTCCCTTTCACTTTCATTACTTGTGCTTTGTTGAGCAACTAGGAATTTTTGAGTAAATATATCAATTATGTTATTAGCTTCATTTTCGCCATCAATAATGTTAGTAGTTTATCTTTTTCTTTTTATTCTTTACATCTTTCCAAAAGTTTTGTTTGTCTTTACTAGAGAAATTTTCAATAATAGAATTACATATTTAAATTTTTTCGTTTTTTTACATTCGTTGAGTGCCGTTTTAAATTGTTTCCTGGAATCGGTCATACGAGCGTGTTGTTCCGTTCCTAATGGTTTACCTGCAGCCACCCAGGTCAGGTAGTGGTCGCGAGCCACTGAGTGAAGCTGCTTCACGCGCCGGTTCCAACCAGGAATGATTTTATATTTATTTGTTTTAATACCTTGGGTTCGGTATCTTTCAGTAGCAATTCGAACTGCATTCACAATATGATTATACAGATTATTAATCCACTTTAAATGATTTTTTGTTATGGCAGCCTATGTTCGTGCAATAATAATAGTCCTGATCAAAAATGTGCAAAGATGATCACCGACAAAATCATTTATATCCGCAAAATCGTCGGATTTCAAACTTTTCCATTTCACAAAGGGACTCTTTGCTTCTTTTTCATTGTTCATTACTTGACTTACATTTGAAGGATTAGCTTTTACGGATATAATAAATTCGATCGGCAAATGATCAGATCCTATGATATCTTCTAAGATTTGTATATTGTTTACATTAACCTGTTCCTCATTTCTACCCACTATGTGATCCAGTCACCTAGTATGAGAGTTGCCATATCCTACGAAAGTGAATGAATCATTAGGAAGTTCATTAACATCGAGGCAAGTTAGGTTATTTTGAGTATTAAAGTCATTGAGATTGTGCCAGGCTCGTCCATGAGAAGGATCGGCGTTAAAATCACCTATATAATAAACTGCATCAAAGTTATAATCTGTTAAAATACTTTCTAGTAATGAAAGAGTATGAAGATAGTTGTTGAGAGTAGTGACCTCCCATACATCACTATTTATATATACGTTAACAAGTATTATGTTTACGTTATTAAAAGATTTATCCATTATCATAAAGTTGTCATTTAAAATGATGTCCTTTACTTTAAATATAGTTTGTTTTCTCCAGAGAATGGCCATACCTCCTGAAGGTCGACCAGCCATGGCAGCTAGGGCTCTCTCAGAGTAGGTGGCGGCAACACCTGTACACTCATATCTCTCATCTATAAAATCGAAAGTTCCTAGCTTATTATCTGTAACAAAAGTCTCCTGTAAAAAAATGATATCATATTCTTCGTCATCTAATCCTCTAATAAGTTCAATGTTCTTTTTCAGTGAACAACAGTTAAATGTGCATGCCTTAAAATGAAATTGTTCAATGTTGGTCAAAAATAAAAAAAGAGAATAATATATAAGTTATAATAATAATAATAATAGTAATAAATAAACAAGTAGAAAATACCAATGATATGGAGACGTATATTAACTATCAGCCTTATTCTCTGGCTCTCTATTTCTTTGATAACATTTGTTTACTATTACTTCTTCGGGCCAGAGTTCTGCATTAAATAGTTTTTCTCTATCCACAAGCTTTATTGCCACCTTAAAAGCCTTGTGCTCCTCTGTTCTGATTGTTAACGCTACTATCGACTTGATTTGAACTCCAAAAACAGCACTAATATATTTATTTAGATCAGAGGAGGATACACTGTTGTCTACTCTACCTATGGAGACATCAACCAATTTACTAACACCTTTAAACGTGCCTTCATGTTTTCTCATACCGGTAACACCAGTATTTACCTTCCTTGTACTTCCTCTCCTTTCCATCTTCCTGCGTACTTCTGTCCAGCCATCGTTGTCTGCTTCATTGAGTATGGAGAATTTCTTGGATCTCCATTGGTATGGATGCGGTGAAGGTTCTTCGTGACAGCGCCGGTACTTCTGGCTGTGACTATACTTGGTGGGCTGGAAAGATGCTTCTTTCCTCTCTGGTCCGCTCTCTGTTCACTGCCATACGTTGAGCTGTATCTCTTGTTACCTGTAGCTGCAGAAGTCCCATTAGCATCATCATCTCTCCTTAAGGTAGAGCACACCTCCACAGCATCACACGTCCTGTCGGTAGACAGGACCAACTTGCCCGGACCCTCCTAGCATCATCCACACACACGGCGGCGGCCTCCAGATTATCATCGTCGTGTTTTCTTCCGTTCCCCAGCTTTTCATTGTCTCTTTTATCTTTTCTTTCGTTCACAACCCATGGAGTCGAACTTGTTCGCATTACGTCAGAGTATTTCTTAGTGTTCAAAGTTTTATTTGCCTTAGGGGTTACATCTTGTGAGTTTAGTGACATTGGTTGGTTAGAGTCTTGTCTAAGTGTGGTAATATCCTCTAATACATTAATTTCATTTAGCGTAATATCTCTTGTTGCTTCTCCCAGTCCAGTGACAGCATTCATAAACTTACACTTTAGATCTATAAAGTAATTTTTAATTAATGCGAACAGTATCAGCTGTGTTCATCACTTCAGATTTAATGTCCAGGATTTTCGGCAATAATTCTATCCTCTGATAGGTTAGCTAGCAGAGGACCAAGCTTTTCAAGTCCAATTGGGGGCATTCTTTTATGCGAGTCGGTCACAAATTTCACAGACTTATTAAGCTCCCGACTCGTTCATGGAGCTCCATCAGGTCTTTCAGATCTTTTCGTTTCTTCTCAGGGTCCCTCCTCCAGTAAACATCTTCACGTAGTACTCCACATAGCACTTAGTTTCCTTTTTTTATTTTTTCATGGCAGTAGAATGAGTTAGTTATTTCAAACAGAGTTTTGTAAGGGTAGTCCTTTTTACCTGAAGTCACAAAACATAAGAGACTGTTCACAACGTACTCGTCTTCAGCCATTTTTTCGAAGCACCTTCATATACCGCTGGTAACCATGGCAACGATATAAAATACGGGGCCTGCTTCTAAAATAGTTGGCAAACTCACTTAATTAATAATTATTATAAATACTCAGTATGGGTAATGTTTCACGGTAACATGATGTAAGGCCACTGATGATAGTATAACTACACATTCACTGCTCACAGTCAATATTTAGAATCCACATAACCTTTTTGAGGTACAGGTGCCGGAGGTTTTCGTCGCCATGTTTGCACAATCAAAACACCGGGTGTAGTCCCAACGATTTCAATACACTGTCATTGCACACTTATAAGGCTCAGTATCGTAGGTGTCACTTGATTATCCTCTTCCACATCACTTATTGAGCAAGATTATAAGTCCATGGCACTGTAGTCGCTGTATTAACGCGGATTAACCCTTTCACGTTTTTATGACGCAGAGGTTGCCAGATTAGCAATAATAAATAGTTCTCTCACTCTTACAATTACCTCTCCAAAATTAGTTTTCTGCCCACAGCTAACTCAAAGACAACTGCAGAGGTTGAAGTAATTAAACTAAAGGTTTCTAAATACCACTGATGGTAACAAAGGCTTTAAAGTATCCCTAATAGACATAAAATTGCGTCAAGAACGTGAGAGGGTTAAGAAGAAAAAAACGGAGCTCACTCTTAGCATGGGCAGCTACGGTGGTGCCATCAGTATTGTGGTGAAGTGTGGTAGTAGTGGTGGTGAAGTGTGGTAGTAGTGGTGGTGAAGTGTGGTAGTAGTGATGGTGAAGTGTGGTAGTAGTGATGGTGAAGTGTGGTAGTAGTGCTGGTGAAGTGTGGTAGTAGTGATGGTGAAGTGTGGTAGAAGTGATTAAGTGTGGGAGTATTGATGGTGAAGTGTGGTAGTGGTGATGGTGAAGTGTGGTAGTGGTGATGGTGAAGTGTGGTATAAGTGATGGTGAAGTGTGGTAGTAGTGATGGTGAAGTGTGGTAGTAGTGATGGTGAAGTGTGGTAGTAGTGATGGTGAAGTGTGGTAGTAGTGATGGTGAAGTGTGATAGTAGTGATGGTGAAGTGTGGTAGTAGTGATGGTGAAGTGTGGTAGTAGTGATGGTGAAGTGTGGTAGGAGTGGTGAAGTGTGGTAGTAGTAATAAAGTGTGGTAGTAGTGATGAAGTTTGGTAGTAGTGAAGTGTGGTAGTAGTGATGGTGAAATGTGGTAGTAGTGATGGTGAAGTGTGGTAGTAGTGACGGTGAAGTGTGGTAGTAGTGACGGTGAAGTGTGGTAGTAGTGATGGTGAAGTGTGGCAGTAGTGATGGTGAAGTGTGGCAGTAGTGATGGTGAAGTGTGGTAGTAGTGATAGTGAAGTGTGATAGTAGTGATAGTGAAGTGTGATAGTAGTGATGGTGAAGTGTGGTAGTAGGGATGGTAAAGTGTGGTAGTAGTGATGGTGAAGTGTGGTTGGTAGTAGTGATGATGAAGTGTGGTAGTAGTTTTGAGATTGTACAGGTGAGACCCTCATCTATGTCGTTGATGTAAATTAGAAAGAGAATTGGTCCTAGTACCGATCCCTGGGGTACCCCGCTACTTACATTGGTCCATTTAGATGCCTTACCGTTTATGACTACTCTTTGCTTTCTGTCGCTGAGCCAATTTTCTATCCATTTCAACACACCGTCTTGTATTCCATGCGCTTTTAGTTTTAGCAGTAAACGTTTGTGGGGAACTTTGTCAAAGGCCTTTTGAAAATCAAGGTATATAATATCTACAGCTTTACTCTCATCGTAGAGGTTGAGGATATCGTGGAAGAAGTCGAAGAGGTTTGTTAAACAGGAACGTTTTTTACGAAAGCCGTGTTGAGTATCTTTAAGTATGTTATTTTCCTCTAAGTGATTTACGAGTCTGTCTCTTATGACCGTTTCTAGCATTTTACATACAACTGAGGTTAAGCTAATTGGACGATAGTTACTGGGTAGGGATTTGCTGCCTTTTTTGAATATCGGTGTTACGTTGGCTATCTTCCACTGATCAGGCATAGTTCCAGACTGCAAGGATTTATTGAATAGTAAAGTCAGTGGTTTGGAGAGCTCATCCTTAGCTTCCTTTAGAACTCTAGGCGAGATTGTATCAGGTCCAGGCGTTTTATTTACCTTGAGTTTATCTAAACAATTCAATACTTCTCTCTCTCTGTAACGGTGATATTGCTTAGAACATCTGAATTATCAATCTGAATCGGCGATGGTGTAGGGATATCACTGAGGTCTTCTGTTGTAAAAACTGATGCAAAGAAGGTATTGAGGGCATTACTCATTTGTACTTCGTCTTTGGTGTATTCTCCATTTTCATCTAACGGTCCAACAGTTGAAGTAACTACTTTTTTCTTTCTGATATAACTATAGAATTCTTTCGGGTTTGTTTTACTTTGATTCGCAATATGTAACTCTAGGGTCTTTTTACTTTGCTTAATTAACTTTTTGGCTTTGCGTCGTAGCTCTACAAATTTCACCCGTTCTTCGTCATTTTGTGAGGATTTTAATCTATCATTAGCAAATTTTTTAGCAAGCAGGCAGTTTGAAATATCTTTATTCCACCATTTGGGCTTATTATTATGGCCTGGACGCCGTATTTTCGATGGTATGCAGTCTTGCACTGCTTTTAGGTAAGTGGTTTCGAATAACTTCCAAGATGTATTTATGTCGTTATTGTTCAATTAAAAAGCTCCAGTCAGTTTCTTTAAACATAGCTCTAAGTTTATGAAAGTTTGCTTTCTTGAAATTAGGGACTTTTTCGATGCTACTATTTGGTTCGTTACTAGTAAAGTTTAAAGTGAAAGTTATCGTACGAT
>JBAKBP010026773.1:0-31174 GCA_037953745.1 Lithodes maja | reverse complement strand
GTGTGCATGTGTTTGTACGATTGTGTGGTGTGTGTGTGTGTGCTTATGTAAGTGTGTGTGTGTGTGCGTGTGTGTGTGAAGGAACAGGTTAGTCAAAGCTCTATATACAAGGATAATAATAAGAAAATATCTTTTAACTGTTACGAACCAAAAAATAGTACAAATAGAAAATTATAGGTAATAACTGAAGAACAATATTGAGTTAAATAAATTAGTCTTTTAGCATATAATTATTTTTTGTGTTATTGGCATTTTGTTTGGGAATCAGTCAACCAAATAAATGTTAATACAATTACTGCGGTTATGTTATAGATTAATTTACCGCTCAGGCGGGGACTTTCCTGCTAATTTCGCTCAACATATGTCGCCCTACTGCTATATCCGTAGCCTTGAGCAATTGAAAATTCAGGTCTGATTTTCCCTATGAAAGTCTAGTTCAATTATTCTTACCCTGCTCTGGCCTTAAATACATCCCCTAATACTTATTTCTGCTTATAGCGAGTGGTGAAGCCCCATAGCGAGTGTGTTCTTACTCTCTCAATCTCTCTCCGTCTTTCATAATTTTATGCTCGCACTAACTCAGTGAAATATTCTATTATTTTATCAAATTTTGTGTTCAGAAGACAGTATGAGCTATGGCCTGTAACATGATATAAACCTCACATTCGTACCTGGTATATAGCTGTCATAAATATATGTAGAAGTGGACCAGTTTTCCTTGAATTTCAGCTTATAAAACACCTCTCACAACTGATGCTTGAAGGAGACTGATATTAGTATGTGATAGAAAGTTAGAAGCTTATGGAAGCGTCTGGCATTAAGCATAGCGGTTCGTTCGGTCCTACCATTTCAACCGGTAATAACAAATTATATGGGTACGTCGCCAGTAGTACAGTATGGGCATTTAAGGGGCTAGTGGCTAGTTTTTTGGTGTATTAATTAATTTATTAATTTATTTTTAGTTCTTTCCCTAGACCTCCATCAAACTTTAAAAAAACATCCATTAGATCCCCCTTCTAGATTAATTTGTACATTTTTCGGTAGAAAAATGTGCTGGCCAAAGGCCGGTTCTTTCAAAATTACAAGCTCACTTTCGTTCGCCAGGAAAAAAATCGACACCTAAATAACACGAAAAGTCTTAATATTGACAAAGAAATTGGGAAAAGTCTTAAAATTGACAAACTAGGCTAATGGGGTAAGCATCTTAAAATCTGAAAACTAATGGGACTAAACATGAGGGAGAAGGGGGACAAGAAATACTAACCATCTTACCTTAACCCTTGTTTGGCGGGGGTGAACTTAAGTCGGTCTAGAGAAGAAAGGACTATGTGGCGGGGCCCGACTTAAGTCTGTGTGCAATTTTGGTGCAATATTGGCTCTGAGAGAGAGACGAGCGACGGGAGGAGCGTAGGTTGCTTCATGACCGCTCGCCACGGTTGCCGTGGGCCTACTGACATATACTACACACACATCCACCCTCCCTCCCTCGCTACACACGTAATTATGTAACGAAATGACCGTATTTTAGCGATTTTGCCCTTCGGTTGCACGATCGTTGCAAGACAACCAGTGATCGTAGAAGGATGGTTCAGGTGTCATTGCAAAGCTCAATTAATGCCCTTTCAGGGATACATGATTGTATTACACTCTGGCTCTTGTTTATGCATGAAAAAGAGCACGGAAACAAGGCCATTTACGGTAAAACCACCCACTGGGCGGTACATAGAAGTTACCGCCTAGGCCGCTCGTAAGGTGTTAATACGTAGGATGTACCCATCCGTCGGCTGCACCGAAAGGGTTGATAATATAGTACCTTGATCTGTAATCAACTGACGACAGTTTGTAATTGGACAATGTTAGCCTGTTAGTATTCTACTATATCAATTCTTACTTATGGGAAGTTGTATAGGGAAGAAGTTCAGTAATTATATATTTACAGAATACCAACATTATTCTTAATTGATAGAATTCGTGAATGTTCGTATTTAATTTGTCTGTATAATTTTGTTCTGCAAATTGTGGTTTATTGAGTAGGAAAGTTTGTCCGGAGTCACAGAAAGTGTATTGATACTGTCATTTTTGTATGAGTGTGTTGTGATCTGGCTGGAAAAAAAAAGGAGGGGGAGGGGGGCGTGAAAGGCCAGCAGGTGGAGGTGGAAGAGGAGGGATGGGGAGCAGATGGAGGAGAAGGAGGAGGAGGAGCAGAAGATGAAGGAGGAGGAGGAGAGACAGCAGATGGAGGAGGAGCAGAAGATTATGTAGGAGGAGGAGGCGCCGCAGAATATGTAGGAGGAGGAGGAGAAACAGCAGATGGAGGAGGAGCAGAAGATTATGTAGGAGGAGGAGGCGCCGCAGAATATGTAGGAGGAGGAGGAGAGACAGCAGATGGAGGAGGAGCAGAAGATTATGTAGGAGGAGGAAGGGCAGCAGATAGAGGAAAAGGAGGAGCAGAAGAAGGTGTAGAAGAAGGAGGAGGAGAGAAGAGGGTAGGAATACGAGGTGAAGGAGGAGAAGAAGATAAAGAAAAGAGGTAATAAGAGGAGGAGGGAGGAATAGGGGGAGGAGAACAAGGAATTAAATACAATGTAATATAATACGTTTAGTGCTCAGACCATAAACATACAGTATGGAGCACTTAGCATTAAACAGTGGAAGAGGAGGAGGAGGATAGAGAAGAGAGGGAGAAGGAGGGTAGGGAGAGGGAGGAAAGGAGAATTAGGGGTACATTATCCGCCTTGTTGAATACCTTAGCTACCTTAACTGAGATCATTTACAACCCAGTGAACCCCGGCAGTCCTTACTAATTTGAATAATTCCCTGTAGATTCGGTTCAAATAATATAGAGAAAATATCTCATCTGATAGAAATGGTTAAACGTTTCTATTAAATTTGATCGTGTTCGGTCGTTTTTTTCGCGAACTACCCTGTTGTAAGCGAAAGTAAAACACTGAAACTGACACACATGTAGATCTATGTATTTGTTTGTGTATGTATATGGTTATCATTTGTCTAACTATCCATATATTTATCTACGGCTTAGGTATGCAACATGACACATCCAAGAGATAAAAGTAGATGCGTCGAAAGTCTCCCTACAGAAAGCTTGAGAACAATGGTGGGGGAGGGAGGAACATCTTTTTTACCAAAGAGGTGTGGGTCAGAAGGTTGGCCCTCAGTCTTACCTCGATAGTTGACGTTGGAAGGCAGACTAGTCCTCCAAGCAAGACTACAGTTAGCCATCACTGTCTCGTTCTCCAAGCAAGCAGTCTGTAGGCTACCCGCATATCGTACTCTTGGTTCCAAACAAACACACACCATCCCTGTCTGGTTATCTAAACAATTATAGACCATCACTATCTTCTCTTCCAGTTAAACCTTCCATAGTTACCACACAAGCAACTACTTTCGTTCTTCAAGCACTTAGAACCTACGCCAACAAGCCCTTTGGAAGAACGTTTATCTAGAAAGTTACCAAGATCCTATAAGGCAAGTTTTATTTTTTGTATTTGTTCTGTATTTGTATATTTATTTATTTATTTTTAGTTTTATTTGTTTGCATAGTGTTATGAAGGAGACAAAAGACAGCTGTTTGTAATATGAGTCTCCTCCGAAGGCGAATAAATGTGCCTGGCCGCACGAAAGTTGAAGCAGTTCAAGTCATAGGCTGATGAAAGGATAGCTTGAGGGAGTGAGTTTCAGAATTTGTTATGAGACGGGGTATGCACTGAGAGAGCTCTGAAGAACACCGATTACTGTAATAGCGGTAGAAGAGGGAAAGTGCTGCAGAAATAATCAATATATTTTTGTTATGCCCTGATTTTATACAGGATTAACGATTGATTTGGGTGAGTTCTTCAAGACTGGAATATTAGGTTTCATGCACATACATATAAGGAATCAATAGAACACATAAATATAATTTCAGAATGTGGTTCGTAATACAGCTTTATTTAATTAACACAGTCACTGGTATAGAAAAAGAATTAATTTACTTTGGAAAAACATAGATAGGAATAATAGATTCAGTATCAAGTTTGGTCTTTCAATTC
Organism: Lithodes maja; assembly: GCA_037953745.1. Classification (NCBI taxonomy): domain Eukaryota; kingdom Metazoa; phylum Arthropoda; class Malacostraca; order Decapoda; family Lithodidae; genus Lithodes; species Lithodes maja. Next base: position 27,125 of record JBAKBP010026773.1, on the reverse strand, counting down.
TCCTAGCACGATCGTGGATCTGGATGGAGCGTGCACTGCCACTTTCAACACTCAGGTATTATTCTTCTGAGATAAGTACAAGATACAAGATTAGAAGAAAGTCACTCGAAGGGCACTGGTTCAGTTCTCATAAGTATATGGTGAAGTTCGTTGATTATGCCTAGGGCTTAGTTATTTTATTTAGATGTTGAGCTAACTTCAGGTCTCAAATTTCATAAGATCTGGTAGACTGAATAGACAACTATAATTGCATACTTATTTGACTGTTAATGCACGTATTGGAATTCATCACTGAGATTAATTGGCTCTACGACCTATCCCACAAGCTTTTGGGATCTCAGAATATCTATACCATAATCTCCCAAGTGGAAGAACTCGTTATGTGGCTGAGGGTAAATATTGTCGCGATAATTATCTCGTAATAAATTTTACTAGTACGAATTCTCGGGCAATGAACAGGGAACTCTAGGAATCGAACTTGAAACACTCGTCATGGCTAGCAAATAACTTTAAAATTAGCATAGGTAAACAACGATCTGGTGGTACAGTATCTCCGCACTGATACAAATGATAGTCAATAGTGCACTGTTGGATTATCTTCTTAAGTTCTCGATCTGGTGTCGTTGAGGGCTTCTAGGCGGCTCCGGGGGCCGTCCAGGGGGTCCAGTCGTGTAAAGAAGTTACAGATGGGCCATCAACCGTTGATGAAGTTCCGTTCAGGTACTCTCTGGGCTAGGATTTTAAATGTTATGTTTCAGGCTGAGGCTGGATTAACACACCATCGGACCAACGCAAGAGGAGTCTACACAAGGACTCTTCTTGACTGTTTCTAATCTTTATGAGAGGTTCAAAGAACTCAGGCGGTTTTACCCATTGTGACGCATGTCGAGTATGAGCATGCTGTACAGAACGCCCAGTCAGGCCCCACTCTCGCTAGGATCGTCAGGGCAGGAACTTTGGCTGTAGTCTGTGTAGAGTTTCCTAACTTAGTTTATGTGAGCCGTTGTACTATAAGTATTATAAATATGTATTTTGTTTTCATCTGAGTCAACGAGTTCTATTTTATATCATTAGTTATAAGTATTGTGTGTGGGACTTATATGTAATGATGAGAGGAGAGAGAGATATTACGTAACGGGGACCAGTGAGTGCGCCACGCGGGCAGATAGGCCTAATTCCCTCCTCCCTCCTCCCTTCCTCCCTCTCAGCGCGTGGGAAATCCTTTGTCGATCCCAGATTGAGAGAGAATATGACGTCATGATTGCCAGTGGGCGGTCCTTAAGTAGTTTGAGATATGCCGCTAGAGGGCCGAGTATAAAAAGAGAGGTTCTTGCCACCATTCTTCAGAACTCATCAGGCAAAGCGACTTCTCATATCCCTTGCAACTATCCATATTCTTCCGACTGATGTGAACTTTCTCTACTCTCTGAACAGCCTATCTTCTTCTCTTCTCGTCCCTGTTTAACCTCCATGACCCCTTTGGTGCAGATTTAGTCAGCCAAAGTATTATCGCTTGAGTTCTCACGAGATAAGTGCCTGTTAGATAGCCTATTTTTGGAAGGGTTAACTAGAATAGGATTGATTGATGTTTGTTGCACTCGTATATGCATTTCCCTGTGTGCGATTATTCATGTTCCTGTTTTCTGCTGGTTTAGGCAATGCTAGACTGGGATAGGGTTTCTGAGTTGTGATTTCCTATGAGTACTAGGTTGCGGTTGAACCAGTACAATTGCAACGGAGACGTGGAACGCCTAGGTGGTCTTTCTGACTGTGTACCGTGGGAGTTTAGCACTGTGTTGCGAGTGAGGGCTTTTGCCTATGCCACCCAACACTGTGTTATCTCATTTGCTTGACTTTGAGAGGATCGCCAGGAGAGAACCAGATACTAGTGATCTGGATCTCTCAAGAGAGCATCCCGTCAATTACCGTAATTTGGCCGCACAGTCTTAAGGACCTCGCTAGGCTACGAGCCGCTTGCTCAGCCATTGTCTCTTAACCTTAGATATCCCAGCTAGACTTTGCTCGACCAGCAGATACAGCATAGTATTGAAGCTTCTCCTTATGTATATTATTGTTTATGCACTATTGATTTCATGTGTGGCACGCTTAGCTACTTCAGAGATTAGTGGCCCACGAGCACAATCTTAGTAGGCTATTGCCAGTGCATTGTCGGAGTACTTCTTCTTAATGTTTGCCATATCCTATTGCTTATTCTTATAATTCTTCTTATGTCAATTTAAAGCCTTTAATTACCAGTGAGTTATTCATTAAATTGCTGTTCAAAATCCGATACTTACTTCTTATGAGTATTCGAGAAGCATCTAACTTATCAGAAGATTCCTTGCTTGATGCTCGAGGACTATTGTTTAACGTAACGTAATAGTGCCGATCCGAAGTAGAGGGTGGAGGACTTCTTAAGTTCTTAGTTCAAGGGTGGATTACTTCGGCTTCGGCCAACACTATTCTTTAGTGTTGTAGTACTTTCTTCTTTGTTTGATTGTTGACCAGACTAGATAACTCCCGTCTTGTTATTAGTCTGTTGTGTGAAACGCTAGTACCGAGTTCTTGTATACCCCGTTATAGCAGATAGAACTCTGGAGGGTAGTGGCGTTTTTTGTTCGGCTGGCAGTACTCTGGGGTTGGGATCGTGTGTTTCCGTTGTGGCAGCGAGCCATACTCGAGTCCTGTGTAAGAGCCCTAGTGTACCCGAGTGCCCGGTCGTAACAAATGGCGACCTTGCTTAGGATTTTGTGAACAGTATAATTTTTTGCAGAGTTGTACAACATTTGTTTGTTCGTACTTTAGCGTACATATTGAAGAATATTTTTTTTTTGTAAGGCAATTAGGAGAGCATTTAAGAGACTCCAGTTAATTTAGTAATTAGTGCTTGCATAAGGGAGTTTAACACTTTTGTCTCGAGAATTTTTTGGTGAACTTCAGTATGTCGGGCCCTAGTACTGACGAGGAGCGAGAGATGCTAAGTGAGGAGGTGCCGTTAGTAACTAGTGAGGAGGATGCTAGACTTTTTGTGAGTAAGCGGTACCACGTGACGGAGGAGAGGTTGACTGGGGTGAATATTTATGGCTTGCACCTGATAGCCAAGGTTTTGGGTCTATCCAATGTAGGAGGGATGTCCAAGGGGGAGCTGATTTCCTGGGTGTTGCGTGGGCGACATGGGGTTTCGGAGGAGAGGGCGTTTGGGGGGGTTCCTCCCCAGATCCCCTCTCACTCGACTCCCACAGTGCCGTCCACTCAGTTGCCGGAGGTTAGCACTCTCCCACAGAGGGATGAGCATTGGAAGATTGGAGTGCCCTCGGGCGGTGCGTATGGTGGTTCCCCAGTTCTTGCCCCCCCTCCTTCAGTAGTGGCAGCTCCCTCTTCCGGCCTGTCTCCTGAGATGATATTTAAACTCGAGCTTGCTAAAATGGAGAATGAGGCTAGGAAGCAGGAGATGGAGAATGAGGCTAGGAAGCAGGAGATGGAGAATGAGTCTAGGAAGCAGGAGAATGAGGCTAGGAAGCAGGAGATTGAGGTTGAGGCTAGGAGGCATGAGATTGAGGCTGAGACTAGGAGGCATGAGGCTGAGCTTAGATACGACTCAGAGAAATATTGTGCTCAAATAGATTTAGATAAGACTCGTGCAGAGTCGACAGGGATTCGGATGGGCCGTGAGGGCCAAGTAAGAGAACAGTCCTTGTCCCACTTAGTCAAATTGGTGCCGGCATTTAGTGAAACTGAAGTCACAGAATTTTTTAATCGTTTTGAGAAGAAGTGTAGGGAGCATAATTGGCCTGAAGAGAAGTGGGCAGCTCTGGTCTCCTCAAGACTTACGGGTAAGGGTCTGAAGGCTTATGATGCACTGCCTTTAGAGTCTTGCATTGACTACCCAGAATTGAAGAGAGCTGTCCTACGGGCATACGAGTTGCAACCAGAAACATATCGATTGAAGTTTCGGGGTGTTACAAAGACTAGGGAGGCGACCTTTCTTGAACATGCCCGGGACTTAAAAGATGCACTTACAAACTGGACACGTTCTGAGAAAGCTGAGACGGCCAAACAGTTGACTGAGCTGTTTCTGCTCGAGCAGTTTTATAAGTGTACAGGTGCAGAAATGACTTTAACTATTAAAGAAAAGAATCCAAAAACTCTACAGGAGGCAGCTGAGATGGCTGACCTCCGGCTATCATTAATTCGTGGGTGCGGGTCTGCCCAGCGTAGTGAGGCAGGTAACAAGGGGCGTGACGCCCCACCCCCCCGAGTTAGTAATATATCTTATGCAAACAAGTACAAGAGTTATGATACCAAGACTGACCACAAGACTAGCACCGTCCCATTTAAGAAGGGGCCGGGCCCTTCCCAGTACCAAGGGAAGCCCAAAGGGGAGTTAGAGTGTTATCAATGTCATAAAAAGGGGCACTTTGCAAGAGTCTGTCCTAGCAAACCACCTACAGCAGCTGTGTCTTTGGCCTGCAACATTGGTGTGTCTCTGAAGCCTTCTGAGTTTGCCCGGGGCAGTTCGTCAGAGGCTGAGGCACAGCCAATGCAGAAGCACCTGGGAGGCTCGAACCCTGCTCAGGATGTTTTTTGCGACCATAGAGGACGGGGTTGCGTGATGTGGGCGGGGCGCAAGCATGGAGTAGAGGTCTTGCGTGATACAGGTGCTTCCCAGACTTTGATGAAAAACTTGACTGGCTACCCTATAAATGCGGCTCGGGTGGTGGTGGTGCAGGGTATTAATGCAACTCGGTCATACCCGCTGGTGCGGTTGGAGTTGGAGGTGGATGGTGTGGCACGTGAATTGGATGTTGGGATTGTGGAGAAACTGCCAGTGGAGGGCGTCGACCTTCTTCTCGGCAACGACTTTGCAATGCCCGCTTCTGAGGTTCTACCCTTAGTCGTTGCCGAGAGGCCGGCCGACGTGAGTAGGGAAGAGCGAGAGTGGGTCGAGCGGTGCCAGGCACAACCCATGGCGTGTGCTGTCACCCGAGCTCGGGCAGCTAAAGTGTCACAGCCTAGTCCTCCGTCTTCAGACCAGCAGAGGAACGATCAACAGGAGGAGGCTAAAGCTGGAGTTGGTTTTAAGAGTTTTGACTCGGCGGCTCTCCTGGGTGATTCAGTATTAGCACCATTACTTAGTTCTGGAGTAGCCCCTGGGCCTGTCATCGAGAGTGACGAGGCTGGGCATGACGAGTCTCCACGACAGCAACGTTATGAACATCGAGAGAGACAGAGGGAGCAGCTCAGTATCGGGGAGGGTCATGCATTGCTCCGGGAGCAGTTAGATCGCTTGGCACCCTCAGATATACGTCGGTTGCAGCTGGAGGACCCTGAGCTCCAAACGTGTGCTAATGGAGCTGTGGAGCTCGACGAGGACGGTGATGCACAGCCGGGAGATTTTTTTTATTTAGATGGCATCCTGTATCGGCGTTTTCAAGACCCTAACCGTAGCTGGAAGATGGGGTCCGGGGTAGTGGACCAGTTGATGGTGCCGCGGGAGTGCAGGGATAGCCTACTGAGTTTGGCGCATGACACACCGCTGGCAGGACATTTGGGGGTAAGAAAAACGGTGGCGGCTTTGGGGAAGTTGTTTTGGTGGCCGGGGATGAAGTCTCATGTGCAGTCCTGGATAAACTCATGTGATATTTGTCAACGGGTCGGGAAACCAAACCAAGTTATTCCTAAAGCTCCGTTGCACCCTATTCCTGTAATTGGGCCACCTTTTAGTAAGATTGTTGTTGACATGGTTGGTCCCCTCCCTCCCACAAAGGCTGGTAATAAATTTTTGTTAACCATCATGGATGTTGCCACTAGATACCCCGATGCATACCCCATGAAAAACGGCATGGCTAAGACGGTAGTCAGTAACTTGTTGTGGTACTTTTCAAGGTACGGGTACCCGGAGGAGATTCAGTCTGATCAGGGGTCCAATTTCACCTCCAATCTCTTTAAGCAAACAATGCAACAGCATGGAATACGGGCGGTGGTATCGTCAGCGTATCACCCTGAGAGCCAAGGGGTGCTTGAGCGGTGGCATGCCACCCTTAAAAGCATGCTCAGGTGTTATTGTGCTGATAACGGAAGAGATTGGGATCTTGGATTGCCGTATGTACTGTTTGCTGCTCGGGAAGTGCCTGGTGAGAGCCTGGGATTTAGTCCAAACGAGCTGATTTTTGGACACCGAGTCAGGGGCCCCCTTAATATGCTGCGGGAAATTTGGGAAGGAACTGTGCCGCCTTGTTCCTTGTTGAAGTATGTGTTTGAAAGCCGTGAGCGCATGCTTAAGAGTCTGGAGATGGCAGGTCGGAATTTAACAGGGTCACAAGCTTTAATGAAGGACAGGTATGATCGCAAAGTGAAGCTCCGGGAGTTCATTGTGGGACAGGAGGTGTTGATTTTGTTGCCTTTGGTGGGTAACCCCTTGTCGGCGAAGTATACTGGACCCTATAAAATTGTGGAGAAAATTTCGGACCTAGATTACCTTGTTGCCACTCCAGACAGGAGGAAGAAGAATCAGTTATGTCACGTGAACCTGATAAAAGAGTATGTGAGGCGCCCCTCTGAGCCTCTCACTGTCCCTGTGTTGGCTTGTTGCGGCCGTGGTGGAGAAGGAGAGGGGGACAGTCAAGCTTCAGAGGAGGATAGCTGGGATCACCATGTTTCAGCGGATCAGTGGGCGGGGAACTCGAGCCTAAGGGCTGACGAGGCTATAGCCCATTTGCCTGAGCCGCAATTTGAAGCTATCCGTCAGTTGCTCGGTTTATACCCCACTGTATTCGCTGAACATCCAGGCCTCACTACTCAGGCTATGCATGATGTTGACGTGGGGCACCATCTACCCTTTAAGTCAATCCCATACCGTGTGCCCCCCATAAAACTACCCGCTCTGAGGGATGAGTTGGAGTATATGCTCGGTAGAGGGTTGATAGAGAAAGGTACCGTTAAATGGACTTCCCCCGTAACACTGCAGCCTAAACCAGATGGCAAGGTACGCTTCTGTATTGATTTCCGTAGGCTAAACGGTTTGACTCCAACTAACCCATATCCTCTTCCTCGGGTTGATGATAGTGTTGATAAAATTGGTAATGCTCGGTTTTTGTCTAAAGTTGATTTAGTAAAAGGTTACTGGCAAGTACCTTTGTCCGAGCGCGCTAAAGAGGTATGTGGTTTTGTGGTGGACGGGAGTACTTACCGGTGTAATGTTATGCCCTACGGACTTAAGAATGCACCAGCAACGTTTCAGAACCTGATGAATGAAATTGTCAAGGACATTCCAAATTGCACCGTATACTTGGACGATGTAATCATTTATGATGACGACTTTGAGAGCCATTGTGAGCACCTGGAGACCTTGTTCCGGAAACTTAGTGAAGCAAGTCTGGTAGTAAATTTGGCAAAGTGTGACTTCGTAAAAGCCACTGTGCAGTACCTTGGGTTTGTAGTGGGAAGGGGACAGGTGTGCCCTCCTCAGAACAAGGTACAGGCTATCAATAAATTTCCGCACCCAACCACCAAGAAGCAGATCATGAGATTCTTGGGTATGATAGGCTACTACAGACGCTTTATAAAAGGTTACTCTACGGTGTTGGCACCTCTCACAGATTTGTTATCTAAAGACAAAAAGTTTTTGTGGGCGCCTGAGTGTGAAAAGGCTTTTAATTTAGTGAAGCATTTGCTGTGTACTCACCCGATACTCAGGGCCCCAGACTTTAACAGGCCTTTTCAGCTGGCAACAGATGCTAGTGGTGTAGGGGCTGGTGCCGTCTTGCTACAGACAGACAATGAAGGTGTGGAACACCCAGTAAGTTTCTTTTCTAAGAAGTTCAATGCTGCACAAAAGAACTATTCTACAATAGAAAAGGAATTACTGGCGATTGTGCTGTCACTCAGGCACTTCGAGGTGTATGTTCCAGCCTATGGCCCAGTCGTGGTTATCTACACTGATCATCACCCTTTGAGATTCCTAAATCAATTTCACAATCGCAATATGAGACTGACCCGGTGGTCATTGATGTTGCAGGAGTATAACCTGGACATCCGGCATATTGCGGGATGTGACAATGTGATTGCGGATTGTTTATCGAGGGTAGATGATCAGTCGTAGGCTATCACAGGTGTATGATCCCGAAGAGATTGACACACGGGTAGCCTCCTGCTTTGGTTTGAGTAGTATTTTGCGCTTGGTGCTTGTTGGCTCGCGGTTGTAGCCCAGCGTACTGGGTCGTAAAGCAGGATTGTTGAGCGTTTGGTATAGAAGAAAATAGGCTGCCCTTATAGTGCAGCCGGAAAAAAACATATTAAAATATAAAAATCATATAAAAACTCTTTCTTTTTGATATAGATAATTGTATAAGTTTGTCATAGCCTATAGTGTTTGAGTAGTCCACGAACTATCAAACGGCTGAGCTGCTGTAAGCTCGCTCTGGGGAGCATGATATTGTGTCTTTTACTATTGTTGGGAGGAGTTATGAAATGTGAATTTTTTTTTTATAAGATGTGTTTTAGTGATAAACTCAGCGTTGTTTTAGTGCCATGCGGTCGCTGGGTGTGAGGGGTTTGATGGGGTTCTGTATATCAGATTTTAGCTCAGGGTTGAGCAAGTAAAATCTTGGGGGAGGTGTGACGCATGTCGAGTATGAGCATGCTGTACAGAACGCCCAGTCAGGCCCCACCCTCGCTAGGATCGTCAGGGCAGGAACTTTGGCTGTAGTCTGTGTAGAGTTTCCTAACTCAGTTTATGTGAACCGTTGTACTATAAGTATTATCATTATGTATTTTGTTTTCTTCTAAGTCAACGAGTTCTATTTTATATCATTAGATATAAGTATTGTGTGTGGGACTTATATACAATGATGAGAGAGAGAGTTATGTAACGACGGCCAGTGAGCGCGCCACGAGGTGTGTAGGCCTAATTCCCTCCTCCCTCCTCCCTTCCTCCCTCTCAGCGCGTGGGAAATCCTTTGTCGATCCCAGATTGAGAGAGAATATGACGTCATGATTGCCAGTGGGCGGTCCTTAAGTAGTTTGAGATATGCCGCTAGAGGGCCGAGTATAAAAAGAGAGGTTCTTGCCACCATTCTTCAGAACTCATCAGGCAAAGCGACTTCTCATATCCCTTGCAACTATCCATATTCTTCCGACTGATGTGAACTTTCTCTACTCTCTGAACAGCCTATCTTCTTCTCTTCTCGTCCCTGTTTAACCTCCATGACCCCTTTGGTGCAGATTTAGTCAGCCAAAGTATTATCGCTTGAGTTCTCACGAGATAAGTGCCTGTTAGATAGCCTATTTTTGGAAGGGTTAACTAGAATAGGATTGATTGATGTTTGTTGCACTCGTATATGCATTTCCCTGTGTGCGATTATTCATGTTCCTGTTTTCTGCTGGTTTAGGCAATGCTAGACTGGGATAGGGTTTCTGAGTTGTGATTTCCTATGAGTACTAGGTTGCGGTTGAACCAGTACAATTGCAACGGAGACGTGGAACGCCTAGGTGGTCTTTCTGACTGTGTACCGTGGGAGTTTAGCACTGTGTTGCGAGTGAGGGCTTTTGCCTGTGCCACCCAACACTGTGCTATCTCATTTGCTTGACTTTGAGAGGATCGCCAGGAGAGAACCAGATACTAGTGATCTGGATCTCTCAAGAGAGCATCCCGTCAATTACCGTAATTTGGCCGCACAGTCTTAAGGACCTCGCTAGGCTACGAGCCGCTTGCTCAGCCATTGTCTCTTAACCTTAGATATCCCAGCTAGACTTTGCTCGACCAGCAGATACAGTATAGTATTGAAGCTTCTCCTTATGTATAGTATTGTTTAAGCACTATTGATTTCATGTGTGGCACGCTTAGCTACTTCAGAGATTAGTGGCCCACGAGCACAATCTTAGTAGGCTATTGCCAGTGCATTGTCGGAGTACTTCTTCTTAATGTTTGCCATATCCTATTGCTTATTCTTATAATTCTTCTTATGTCAATTTAAAGCCTTTAATTACCAGTGAGTTATTCATTAAATTGCTGTTCAAAATCCGATACTTACTTCTTATGAGTATTCGAGAAGCATCTAACTTATCAGAAGATTCCTTGCTTGATGCTCGAGGACTATTGTTTAACGTAACGTAATAGTGCCGATCCGAAGTAGAGGGTGGAGGACTTCTTAAGTTCTTAGTTCAAGGGTGGATTACTTCGGCTTCGGCCAACACTATTCTTTAGTGTTGTAGTACTTTCTTCTTTGTTTGATTGTTGACCAGACTAGATAACTCCCGTCTTGTTATTAGTCTGTCGTGTGAAACGCTAGTACCGAGTTCTTGTATACCCCGTTATAGCAGATAGAACTCTGGAGGGTAGTGGCGTTTTTTGTTCGGCTGGCAGTACTCTGGGGTTGGGATCGTGTGTTTCCGTTGTGGCAGCGAGCCATACTCGAGTCCTGTGTAAGAGCCCTAGTGTACCCGAGTGCCCGGTCGTAACAGAGGTCAATCCCCGTTAGAGACGCCGTCACTTGAGATCTAGAAAATATATAAGTAAAAGGAACAGTCAGAGTAAGCTATGGGTATGGCAGAGATTGCTCAATTCTCACTCTGATAGACCAGCCCATCACCACTTAGACCAGCCCATCACCACTTAGACCAGCCCATCACCACTGATAGACCAGCCCATCACCACTTAGACCAGCCCATCACCACTTAGACCAGCCCATCACCACTTAGACCAGCCCATCACCACTTAGACCAGCCCATCACCACTTAGACCAGCCCATCACCACCCCGTAGCTATAGTTAGAGTAGATTAAGTTACTCTACCTTCCATTTGATTCGGGTTGGTTTGATTAGTTTATGGCTAGTTTAGGATTGGTTATATTAATTTATGTTGGCTTAGAATATTATGATAGAATAGGATTGTTTGAGTTCATTTGTGTGGGTACATTAGGTCAGCTAAGATTTGTTTTTTTTTTTTTGGGGGGGGGGGGTTCAGTTAGCCTAAAATTGGTTAGAGTATTTCACGTTAGGTTAATAACGATTGGTTTACGTGAGTTATGTTCAACTCACGTCCACTACCCTACCTTATCCATTGCAGTACAGTAGGTTATATAGTTCACCATTATCCCACCATAAAGCCGGTATCACACGAGCGCTTTTTCACTCAACATTTATCCTCAACACTGATCTGGCAGCTTATGAGGTAAACATATGAAATATTTCGGTTGCCTAAATTTATCTATCAACAGTCTAGTTTCCGATAACAGTGCAAAATATTCCAGAAATGTTGCCAGAAAAATGTTGATCATCCAATGTTGACTATAAATGCTCTCGTGTGATACCGGCTTAAACCTCCTTTTTTTCCCACATCTGAGAAAGGACGAGGTTTAGCTCCTGGGCCGCTTTTTAGATTAACCACCCACATCCAGATGAACGGCAATAGTTAAGTTAAGGGGGTAGCGCTTGTTGTTTGGTCTATATATTAATTTATTATTCTATATTTGAGTTTCCTCGCTAGACCTCCATCAAGCTTTAAAAAATACACCCCCTAAACCCCCTTTCAAGATCATTTTGTACATTTTTCGGTAAATTACAGGCTCGTTTTCGCTCGCCAGGAAAAAATTCAACACCTAAATGGCACGAAAGGTCTTAATATTGACAAAGAAATGGGGTGAAAAGTCTCAAAATCGCCAAACTAACTAACTGAATGAACATATTAAAATCTCAAAACTAATATGCTAAACATGAGGGAGAAGGGGGTCCAGAAAAAACGAACCATCCCCCCTTAACGCTAACCCTAACTCTCTCTCTCAGTGTAATACTCCAAAAATCTTATACCGTGGTGGCATGGGAAAGCATCTCGCGAACACAGTGTCTTTAAGGGGAGATGGGCCGTTTTTTTTTTTGTCTATTAATTTCCGATACCAGTGTAAAATATTCCAGAAATGTTGCCAGAAAAATGTTGATCCTCGAATGTTGACTAAAAAAGCTCTCGTGTGATACCGGCTTGACTGTACAAGACACTACAGACTGAAGACATGACCCACCACCAGACTCTTGACACTTGACTGTTGGCTTTACACACACACACATTTACTTACCCTGGGGTTTTACCCCTCGAACTTTCCTTTCGTGAAAATACTCTGTCAGTTCTGGCTATGTGTATATACTCTTTAACCCCTTCCGACATATGACGCGATTTTGAGCCTATTAGGGATACTTTAAAGCCTTTGTTACCATCAGGGGTATTTAGAAACCTTTAGTTTAGTTACTTCAACCTCTGCAGTTGTCTTTGAGTTAGCTGTGGCCCTGTGGGTAGAAAACTAATTTTGGAGAGGTAATTATAAGAGTGAGAGAACTCTATTTCTTATTGCTAATCTGGCAACCTCTGCGTCATATGAGTCTGAAAGGGTTAAGGGGGGTGACCTGCTTATTTTCTCTGAGCTGTATCCATTTGGCCCCATTCAGCCTACATTACTGTTTTAAGACTTATCCCAATCCAGGTGTCTATTTATACCTGACGAACGATAGCGAGCCTCCATATTTTGGATAATGAGTACGAGCTGGCTAAATTTGTACATTTTTCGATAGAAAAATGTCTCCATCGATGCCGGATTTCTCCAAAAATGCTCGCCAGAAGTAGGCTAAATAGATACCTGGTCGGGAATAAATGCCTTAAAACAGTAGGCTGAATGGGGTCAAATGGATACAACCAAGAAAGAGAAAAATAGCAGGTCACTCCCTTTAAAACACTGGCTCAAGCAAATAGATGATGGCGTTCTACCTTTTTGATTACTCCGCGCGCTGATAGAATCTTCTTAGATGAAGGTCCCTTGTCTGGTTCTGGTTTCTGGCGGCTTCAGTCATGGCATGGAATTCATGGCGTGGTAAGGCAGCTTAATTAGTTAGTGGAGTAGCCTATTTACTTCGGTAGAGAGGTGTTTATTTTGTGTTTAGAATATTAGTCTGTATTTCGTGATTCCGTCTACACCCTTCAGCAAAACTCCTTATTCTTTATTACTTAATAATATTTTTCCTTTCCCACCCTTCAGTACAATCCCTAACATTCTAGGGAACGTTGTTACTGGAGGGATATTTATTTGCGATTGTAGTGTGAAAGTAAGAGTGCGCGAATGTGCATTAGGGGAAAAAATAAAAGAGTTACCCTTGTTTTCTTTAATCTTCAGATTGTTAATAGAAAACACGTTTTAATGGGTGACTTATCTTTTACTCCATCCCTCGCATTGCTTACCTACCTAGTTATTTAGTGATAGTTAAAGATACATGGGAGTCAGTGCTCATAAAGGGTGCTCTTTTCTGTCTTGCAGTCTCATACTGGTCGTATTTGTTTTTAAAAATGTTGACACTGGCTAGTGACTAATTCTGGGAGACTATTCCATTCGTTCACAACTTTCACTCTTCTACTCAGAAAACTCTCAATCCAACCAATGATGTTACCTTGTATTCCAACTAAGGAGGCAGAGATGGGGAACGGTGTCAAAGGCTTATTTGCAATCCAAGTATGCCACATCAACATTATGTCCATCGTCTAGTATATCCTCTAGCTCTTCAAAGTACTCCAGCAGCTGTGGGCCCTAGGTAGGTAAGCAATGCGAGGGATGGAGTTAATGATAAGTCACCCATTAAAACGTGTTTTCTATCAACAATCTGAAGATTAAAGAAAACAATAAAGCAATGGGTAACTATTTTATTCTTCCCCTAATGCACATTCGCGCACTCGTACTTTCACACTACAATACCATATAGATATCCCTCCGGTAACAACGTTCCCTAGAGTGTTGGGGATTGTAATGAAGGGTGGGGAAGGAAAAATATTATTAAGTAATAAAGAATAGGGAGTTTTGCTGAAGGGTGTAGACAAACTAACGAAATACAGACTAATATTCTAAACACAAAATAAACACCTCTCTACCGAAGTAAATAGGCTACTCCACTAATTAATTAAGCTGCCTTACCACGCCGTGAATTCCATGCCATGACTGAAGCCGCCAGAAACCAGAACCAGACAAGGGACCTTCACCTAAGAAGATTCTATCAGTATTAGCTTGTTGTAGGCTGTCCCGACAAACCTTCCTTCTCATTGTGTTAAGCCGGTGTCACACGAACGCAATTTCGAGCAATTTTTACGAGCAATTATGGTCTGGAAGCTTCAAAAATTACACTTTATATCGGAATTCAGCCGCCTAACATAATCCAACTTCAGTCTACTTGCAGATACCGGTGCGAAAATGTCCCGACGAGATACGAAACAAAACTTGCTCATGGAAAATTGACGGAAAAAGCGTTCGTGTGACACTGGCTTTAGGCCTCTTTGCCGAGCACACAAACCACACGTGCCATCCCTTGACTTTGATTACCAGGGACGTCCTTTTCATCATTCTCTGGCAACTATTAGACGATTTTATTCAGATTAGGAAAGACCTCTAGCAATAAACAGACTTCACACTATCTCAACCAACCCCTTTTAGCTACCACAGATCCTTCCGAAGCTGCATTCTATCGTCTAAATATAGCTAGAATGAAATATAGCACACGTCGCTGGTACTCAAAGGGTGTACACTGTCCCTTCGTAAGGTGGTTGTCTATGGTAATATTTCGCAGAGTCGAGATTACACATACACCAGTGCTACACGTAAATTTAACCCAGGCTGCATTGACTTCTGTCTTTAACCCTTTCTGTACCGTCGACGTCCTTTGTATCATATTCTGACAACTAATAGACGATATTATTTAGCATAGGAAGGATCTATGTTAGCTAAAGGGATTAATTGAGATAGGCTATTGCTTTTTCATTGTTAGAGGTCCTTCCTAAGCTGAATAAAATAATCTAATAGTTGCCAGAATTTAGTTCTTAAGGGCGTCGCCGGTACTGTACGGGTTGAGTAACCCCTCAAATTACTGTTTCTATGGCCGAGCTTAAAACCTGTGAAAACGTCCGACCATGAATGATCATTAACTCTAACTAAGATAGTATTATTTTGCATATGACTGTGTTAAAGTCTTTTATGTATTAACTATGATTCCCAGTAATTCATATTGTTACTACCGTCTACGGGAATATCACCATTTACTGTATGTACCCTTTGATTTGATTACGTGTGTGAATATTGGCCTAACCTTTTGAAAGCCATATTGTATGTTTCTGTATTAGGCCTAATTGATAAACCTTATTTGATATGTACTTCTCTCTTGTACACTCGGACACCATAGTCTCTGGCCCACTCATACAAATTCGTGGACTTTACCTATTTCTAATTATGGAAGTATATCTCTGTAAACGAAATTACGAATAAAATGTCTATAAATCAACTACAAACTAATTATACTATTTATTGAAAAGCAAGTTCTATCCACAAATCAATCCAGATAGTTATATTTGCATAAAGAGAAAACATAGAAGGTCCACACATTTTTATGAGTGGGCTAGATATTATGGTATCCGAGTGTACTTGTCCTGGTGCATGCCTATATATGTACTTCGAGATAGCTTATTTTTTTGCCAAGTCGAGATCGAATACACTGACAATATTATTCAAACCCAGTAAATAACCTGATATTTTTTGCTATGGTTTACCATTTATATTTTAGTAACGCTATGTAATTTAGATATGATATAATATAATAAGTATAATACCCGTCGTCCTAATTGTAAGAGCATATAGTTGATTAGCAAATTTCCGCTTCAGAATGTATAGCTAGATAATTCATATTTTTTCACCAATCAACTTTACTTCTAAACTCAATAAATAAAATCAACAAATACATGTGGCACTCCAAGGACTCGAACGTAGGATACTCACACCGAAATTCCGCGCATTTATGCATTACGCTATCAAAACAGTTAAACAATTATTGCACAAGCCTACGATTTATTATGCAGTTTCGAATCCTGTATATTAATCTGAGCATGTACATACATTCCAACTGTGCTATGGTAGCCTAATGGAATCTGTGCCAAACTCATTACCACTGAGAAAGTATAAACAATGAAAGTATAAACAATGAAAGTATAAACAATGAAAGTATAAACAATGAAAGTATAAACAATGAAAGTATAAACAATGAAAGGATAAACAATGAAAGTATAAACAATGAAAGTATAAACAATGAAAGTATAAACAATGAAAGTATAAACAATGAAAGTATAAACAATGAAAGGATAAACAATGAAAGTATAAACAATGAAAGTATAAACAATGAAAGTGTAAACAATGAAAGTATAAACAATGAAAGTATAAACAATGAAAGTATAAACAATGAAAGGATAAACAATGAAAGGATAAACAATGAAAGTATAAACAATGAAAGTATAAACAATGAAAGGATAAACAATGAAAGTATAAACCATGAAAGTATAAACAATGAAAGTATAAACAATGAAAGTATAAACAATGAAAGTATAAACAATGAAAGGAGAGCGTAAAATCTAGGGAATCTATTATCATTCTTTTTGTCACTGGCGTATTTGGGCCAGCATTTTTTCCCCATTGTGCCAGGAGTGTCATTAAGGGGGTAGTGCTCGGTTTTTTTCTGGACCCCCTGCTCCCTTATGTTTAGCATGGTAGTTATAGGATTTTAAGACGTTCGTTCTGTTAGTTTGGCGATTTTGAGAACTTTTGCCTCATTTCTTTGTCAATAGGACGTTTCCTGCCATTTAGGTGTCGATTTATTCCTGGCGAGCGATAGCGAGCCTGTAATTATTATGTTCTCTCCACTAACCAACTCTACTCCTAAACTCGATTAATGAAATTAACAAACACATGTGGCAGTCCGGGGATTCGAACCTAGGATGCTCACACCGAAAATCAGAAGGAACCGGCCTGTGGCCGGGAATTTTTTCTACGAAAAAAATACAAATTAATCTTGAAAGGGAGTCTAGGGGGTATCTTTTTAAGCTTGAAGGTCTAGCGAGAAAATAAACACAAATAAATACATAAATATATACAGTAGGCCAACAAACCAAGCACTACCCCCTTAATGCTTTTTGCTCATTGGGTTTCGTACAGTCTGGGGAAAACATCTTGTAGTACCCCCATACCTTTAATATCTTGTAGTACCTCCATACCTTTAATATCTTGTCTTACCCCCATACCTTTAATATCTTGTAGTACCTCCATACCTTTAATATCTTGTAGTACCTCCATACCTTTAATATCTTGTAGTACCTCCATACCTTTAATATCTTGTAGTACCTCCATACCTTCATATTCTATATCCCCACATAGTTTATGATTAATCTATTACCTAACATTCTTCACATGAATAAGCGCTCATCAATATACAGTATATATATATATATATATATATATATATATATATATATATATATATATTATTACCCAACAAACTTCACTTGAATAATACTTACCAATATACAGATATATATTTTTTCTACATATACTATATATATATATATATATATATATATATATATATATATATATATATATATATATACTATAGATGAAATAAATGCAAGCACATGTACGTATGTGTAGGTGTTTTATTGCGTGTGTGTGGGTGTGATTGTGTGTGTGTGTTCGTGCTTATGTACATGTTTATGTGCATACATGTACATAGAAAGTACACATAGAAAATTGATATGTAAAGGAAATGGCGTCAGCTACCCCCCCACCCCATCCACCTCCCTCACACACACACACACACACACACACACAGACACACACACACAGACAATAGCCTGAGTTAATGAATCATGACTCATCACTTAATCCAGCTTCATTACATGCACTCATTAATATTCATGGACACCAGATTTGTTTATTAAGGGGGGTCACCAGATTTGTTTATTAAGGGGGGTCACCTGATTTGTTTCTCTACTTTTCTCTTTCCCTGGCTTGTATCCATTCGGCCCCATTCAGCCTACTTGCTTAAGACGTTTATCCCCATCCAGGTGTCGATTTATTCCTGGCGAGCGATAGCGAGCCAGCATTGTATGGAGAAATCCGGCTTCGAAGGAGAAATTTTTCTATCGAAAAATGTACAAATATAGCCTGCTGACAAAAACATTATAACACAATAAGCGAGCCGCCAGGATAACATCAACACCTGGATGGGGATAAACGTCTTAAAGCAGTAGGCTGAATGGGGCCGAATGAATACAACTCAGAGAGAGAGGGCGAGAGTGAGAAAACACGAGGTGGGCTCCCTTAATAAACACTGGTATTGCCCTATGGAAGTCTGTTATGCTGGGCTAACATAGATAGTTTAGGTTCACCCAATGGGAAGAATAGGACAGTCTGTTTACGTATACAGGGTAAGAACAAAACAAACATTACATTCCAGAACAGGGCATAGGTTTATTTATATATAAATAGGTTAGTCTGTGCTAAATAATGAGTGTGAATTTGTATTTTGTGTTCCTGTGTTCATTGTTTTCGGTTCTGTTGTCCCTATTCTGGCTCTGTCTTGAGTCCCCCCCCCAAAAAAAAAAAAAAAAAGTAAAAGTAGGGATTGGGCCTGAGTATATAGATAGATAGATAGTGTTAAATTAAATATCTGAACATGTGAAACCTAAAATGGGAGACACTAGTAGTTACCGGTACATTGAACAATTACAGCTGTATGCTAATTTGAACTGATAAGTTACGCAATACTTAAATCCTTAATTATACATACAGTCAGGAACTCAAATGACTATTAGAATAAATAATAACATGGAAGGAGTCTTTATGGTACTTGGTATAAATTATTTAGTTTCAAGAGAGATTATTTAGGTTACAAGCAAGAGTTCAGACAAAAACAGAATGGGAAGCGCTTGTTTTCTATGATACCCAAGCCCAGGATACTATAACAAATTATGATACCCAAGCCCAGGATACTATACAAATTATGTTGATACCCAAGCCCAGGATACTATAACAAATTATGATACCCAAGCCCAGGATACTATAACAAATTATGATACCCAAGCCCAGGATACTATAACAAATTATGATACCCAAGCCCAGGATACTATAACAAATTATGATACCCAAGCCCAGGATACTATACAAATTATGTTGATACCCAAGCCCAGGATACTATACAAATTATGATACCCAAGCCCAGGATACTATAACAAATTATGATACCCAAGCCCAGGATACTATACAAATTATGATACCCAAGCCCAGGATACTATAACAAATTATGATACCCAAGCCCAGGATACTATACAAATTATGATACCCAAGCCCAGGATACTATAACAAATTATGATACCCAAGCCCAGGATACTATAACAAATGATGATACCAAGCCCAGGATACTATACAAATTATGATACCCAAGCCCAGGATACTATACAAATTATGATACCCAAGCCCAGGATACTATAACAAATTATGATACCCAAGCCCAGGATACTATAACAAATTATGTTAAAATCCCAGCAAGTATAAATTTACGTATAGGCGTCGTGGATGTGGTAATTTACGTATAGGCGTCGTGGATGTGGTAATTAACTTCTAATATTGAATTCTTAATATTATTTTGATCATAGAAGCACGGAGGCTAACACTTACAATTTAATAATAGATACAAGGACAGCAAAATTGTGTATTGTATTCCCAAGTGGAAAATTAACGAGTTTCAAGAAGGGACTCGAATATATGAGACTGATTATATGTGAATTGATTCATCAGGGATTCTCTGGGTGTTGGGAGAGGGCTCTTTTTTTTTTAAAGGAGGGCTCTTTCTTTTAAAGGAGTCCACCTTGCTTTTTTTCTCTTTCTCTCCCTCTCTCTTTGGCTTGTATCCATTCGGCCCTATTCAGCTTACTGTTTTAAGACGTTTACCCCCATCCAGGTGTCAATATTCTCTCTCTCTCTCTCTCTGTATGTGTGTGTGTATCTGAGTATCTGTGTAACTCTCTTTCTCTATCCCTCCCTCCCCCTCTCTCTCTCTGTATCTCTATTTTTCTCTCTCTCTTTGTGTGTGTGTATATCTGAGTATCTGTAACTCTTCTCTATCCCTCCCTCCCTCTCCCTCTCACCCCCCCTCTCTCTTTGTGTGTGTGTATCTGAGTATCTGTGTAACTCTCTCCTCCCTCCCACTCTCTCTCTCTCTCTCTCTCTCTCTCTCTCTCTCTCTCTCTCTCTCTCTCTCTCTCTCTCTCTCTCCAATGTATATTGAACTCTCCTTGTTAACCAGACGTGAACAGTGAAGCTTCAATAACATGCAAATTCATCCTTACAGCCAGATATAACAGTTCTTGGGCGTTTTGCGATTATCTATTTTATTGTTGATGTATTATTATTATTATTATTATTATTATTATTATTATTTTGTTTTTTAAATATCCAACTCTCCCTCCCCAACCCTTTATTCTTCTACTTCCTTCTTTCTTTCTACTCTTATATTCACTTTACCCTTTGAGATGATTATATTCCGTCTGTCTATCCCTCTGCCTACCTTTAATTTTGGTTTGTATCGCCATTATCTATCTTTCTATCCATCCCCCTACTCGTCCCTACCCCCTACCTAATAATAATAAGGGCGTTTTGGAGTGTGCCCGGTTTGGAGTGTGCCCGGTTGGAGTGTGCCCGTTTTGGAGTGTGGCCTTTTTGGAGTGTGGCCGTTTTGGAGTGTGGCCGTTTTGGAGTGTGGCCGTCTTGGAGTGTGACTGTTTTGATCTACTTCCGGTTCCACATACGATTTCTTAACCCCCCCCCCTCCCCTTCCCACCACACACACACACACACACACACACACACACACACACACACACACACGTCAACTTCACCAGAGAAAGTCAAAGTCGATTTCCGTCGGATGTTTACCGTCCTCAGGTGTTTCTCTTCTTTGGTTCTCAGGCTTTTATATGAAATCTTTTTGCCCATTCGGTACTTTGCTTGCGTTTTGATTTGGTGATTCGCCTACGTCTAATATTATAACCTGAGCTATAACTTATCTTAACCCCTTCTGTACCGGTGACGTCTTATTAATTTTGTTATATCTACATTTAGACGATTTTGTGCCGTTTAAGAAGGATCTGTGGTAGTGAAAATGGTTCAGCGAGATAGTGCGAAGCCTGTTAATTACTTTTTAAAACTGAATAAAATCGTCTAATAGTAGCCAGAATATAGTTAAAAGGATGGGTAAGTAGAGAAGGGGTCAATATCTTAATTTAACCTTAGCCATATTTATAAACATAATATAGCTCTAACTTAACCAGAATCTCTTGCCCCAGAAAGTTTAACACCAGAAACTTTGACACCAGAAACTATACTCTGTTTCATTTCATCTGACGGTAAATTGAATCCCTTAGCAGCTAATTTCTCGATACTTAATGGATACATATGAAACCACCATGTCTCTGCATCATTTTTAAGACCAGGGTTATAAAATTAGCACCATACTTCACGACAAATTCTTCAATATATCTGAGAAATCTTGATGGGAACTTTGCAATTTACCGTCAGTTGAAATGAAACAGGGTATAGGCATCAGAAGGTTTGGCAACATACATTTTGACATCAGTAAGTTTGACACCATAAACTTTGACACCAGTAAGTTTGACACCATAAACTTTGACACCAGTAAGTTTGACACCAGAAATGTTGACACCAGTAAGTTTGACACCAGAAGCTTTGACACCAGAAACTTGGCATCAGAATGTTTGACACTAGCATCTTTGATATCAGAAAGCTTGGCATCAGGAAATTACGTGGCAAAAAGTTGGCCCCATAAAGTTTGGCACCAGAACTCTGGTGCCAAAATGGTTGGTACCAGAGAGTTTTGCACTAAATATACACATACATACTGTACATACATACATAAACTTAAAGACCGAGTGCTCTACTAAAAATTTTGTCAGTAGTTTGTTGGGCGCCATATTATATAGAAGGATTAATACGAGCATTCTTTATTTATTTTTTATCTTTTTAAACACTTGACAGTTTCTAAATATAGCTCCTATATGAATTATATAATTTAACATAATCTCCCTTACATTCTTGGCACCAGATTTACAGGACAACACATTTTAGTTATTGTATACTTTTATGCATCTTATTTTGCATCTGTCAGACATTACTACTATTGTTTTGGCTTAACCCTTTCCCTGCAGCCGACGTATATTTATATCCTATGTAAAAAAGGTCTATATAACGGCCGACATACATATATGTTCTGGTAGTCCCGGCTGAGTTGGCTTCACCAAACCGCCTCGCTTGTTGCCAGACGCTTCCAGGAGGCTCTAAGCTTTCCACCCATATCAACGAAAACAGGGCCCCTTACCCATGTAATTGTGACAGCTGTATACCAGGTACGAATATGAGGCTCATTTCATCTTCATTTCAACAACTCATACTGTCTTGTAAACATAAAACATGATGAAATAATTGCACAACCAACCCACCTGTGTACCAGGTAATCCTAATCATAATTCCCACCTACTGGACTTATTTTTAACAACCAATTCAGAAAATGATGATGTTACAGTGAGGTCCCCGCTTGGATCTTCTGATCATTGTCTGATACAGGCCACCTGTCTATCACCTACCACACCTTCCCACTCTGAACCTGTTTTGGTGACTAAATGGCATTACGATAGGGCAGACTGGGAAGGTCTTCAAGGTTTCTTTATTGATATTCCCTGGACCTCTTTCTTTTCTAATGATGCACACTCCACCTTGAGCCACATACAAGATTTTGTAAAAATTGGAATGGAAAATTTTATTCCTCATCAAAAGTACATTAAAAGATCTAATTCACCTAAATGGTTTGACCATAATTGTGCTAGAGTAACTGAACAAAAAGCAATAGCCTACAATGCATACACAAGATCAAAAACACATGAAGCCTTTAATTACTTTAGAAACATCAGAAATCATGCCAAAACTGTATTAAACCTAACTAAATCAAACTTTCTCCACAAGCAGGCAAATAAACTTCTAAATAATCCAAATGATAACAAAATATTTTGGTCTACTCTTAACTCATTCAAATCCAACTTCACAACTGCTTCATCCATTCCACCATTAAAATCTCCGACTGGCAATGTTGTAAGTGACCCACGAGGTAAAGCTAACCTTCTTGCGGATATTTTCTCCACCAACTCAACCTTAGATGAAATAAATCAAGATGTCCCTTTACTTAATTTTAATTCGCCTGAAATTCCCTCACTTAAGATCCACACCAGACATGTCAAAACTATTTTGCAGAATCTCTCAGTAGATAAGGCTCCTGGTCCAGATGAAATTCCTCCAATAGTACTTAAGAATTGCTCCTTGGTGCTCGCTCCTGTATTGGCAAAATTTTTCCGTCTATGTAGTACAAAGGAGTACAAAGGAAATCAAGCAACAACAGATCTAGTGACCCTTCTAGGTTGCTTGTCCTCCAAAACACTGAGGATCAAGTGTCCAAACAGTGGTTTAGAGTGGGTAAGGGAACATTGGAAAGGGAATTACTGCCCTGGAACTAATGTCCGTGGCAGGATTAGGAAGTTAGTAGGGGACAGATGGGTTAGTAACTGAGGGGGGGATAAAATAAAGTTATTCATTTACAAACGCAGTCACTTGCGGGTTTGATGCGAGATATTTGTCTAGGCGGAGTTTAAATGAATCAACGGTGATTCAGTCTATGTACTCATACCTCATGCTTCCCAGTACCCTGGAAAGAAGCAAACATCCATCCAGTTCCTAAAAAAGGTGCCTCTTCAGATCCATCAAACTACAGACCAATAGCTATAACTTCCACTCTTGGTAAAGTCTTTGAAATTATATTAAATAATCACATAATTAAGCATCTTGAGAATAATAAATTAATCAGTGATAGGCAATATGGTTTTAGACGATGTCGATCAACTGCAGACATTCTTTGCCTTCTTACGCATCAAATCAACCAAGCTACAGACCAACATGGTGAAACACATACAATAGCACTGGATATATCAAAGGCATTTGATAGAGTCTGGTATCAATCCTTATTGTCGAAGATGTCACACTACGGCCTTGCATCATTAGTTCCACTAATTTCTTCTTATCTTCATAACAGAAAAATACGTGTAATGGTAGATGGCCTTTATTCTCAATTTCACTCAATAAATGCTGGTGTTCCCCAGGGATCAGTTTTGGCCCCAACTCTGTTCCTCATTCATATCAATGATCTCATATCTACCACTCATAATCCAATACATTCCTACGCAGATGACTCAACACTCCACAGTTCCTTCACATTTATCAATTCTTTCACCCAACCCGATCTTATAAATTCAAAAATAAGCACTGTAATTTCTCTGAACCAGGACCTTTCTAGAATTGAAGAATGGGGACAAAAGAATCTAGTTTCCTTTAATGCACAGAAAACCAAGTACATTCAATTTTCTAACCGACAGAATCTCACTGACTCTCATATATTTTGTAATGATGTAAATATTCCCACTTCCCCGAGTATTGACATTCTCGGTGTAACATTAACTACTAACTTGAGCTGGACACATTATGTTAGAAGCATTGATAAGAATGCCTCTAAAAAACTGGGACTCCTGTACAGAGTTCGAGAATTCTTCACTGACGAGCAGTTGGCCGTAATATATAAAAGTCGTGTGCGTTCTCAGATGGATTACTGTTCACCTCTGTGGAGTGGAAGTGGAGTGGTTGCATTGAGTCAGTTGGACAAAATTCAAAATAAAGCTATTAGATTAATCAATAACCCTGCAATCACACAGGACCTTCCTACATTATCCATACGAAGAAACGTTGCATCCCTTGCATTATTCTACAGATATTTTCACAGCAATTGTTCCGAGGAACTTGCTTCAATTGTGCCGCCTCTCCACATCTTTCCCCGTAGAACTAGGGCAGCTGAGAGCGCCCATGAATTTACACTTTCTCCTCCACAATGCAGAACTTCTGCTTATCAAAATTCATTTATCCCTAGAACTACTACTCTTTGGAATTCACTTCCCTCGAATTGCTTTCCACAAACTTACAATCTACAAATGTTTAAATCCAGTTGTTACAAACATTTTATGAATGGAGGATGCCTTTAGGCACATGGACCTTTTTGTTTTATCTGTGTTTTTCCTTCCTCCGTTCATTGTCTCAAAAAAAAAAAAAAAAAAAAACATCATCGAGTTACCGCGAGTGGAATGGAAGGAGAAAATCGTACATTATCGCTGCGAGTCTAATGGGGGGGGGGGGGGGGGGTCGGCTTTCAGTGACGATACAAGCAAAGAATTGATAAATTTTCTGGTAAAGGGAGAGTTTGACCCAATCTTTTAATTGGAGCCTGTACCAATTCGCTAAGGGCTATGTATATGGTTCTAGGGCGATGTATATTGAGCGGAATTAGCGTGAAAAATAGACGGTAGTGCATTTTTTTCCCTATAGAAGCCACCACAGGAAAAGGGTTAAGGTATAATTAGGGTGTTCTACCATACACCCACCCAATCACAAACAGCATCAAAATCTCTACCATCACGAGAACTGTTATTTGCTAAGTTAATCAATCACATTTTGGAAGGTGAATAACAAAGAAAGAACATTTTGGAGCATTAATTTGAGGACATGAATAACTTAAAAAACAAAGCTTAGGATCATGAAATAACATAAATAGAGATTTCAAATATGCTCAGCAAATAACACAAACAGTCTTGATAAAAACATAGTATAAAAAGGCGTGAGGCCCCGAATAACAGAGAAATATATATGATGTTATGGTGAGTAGGAGAAAGGCATCTGCAAATAACACCTGACATATGTAAATGAGTCAGAGTGAGATGTATTAGAGAAAAAGAGTGAGAGAAGAGAAGGACATATAAAGCGAGAGAAAAAAAGTGTGACCTACAAATGTTAGGGTACAAACTCTGGAATGTGTACCCTATCCCTTGTGTACCCATAGATATACGGGGCACCATGTAACTCTGTGTAGCTAGGTAACTCCATGTAACTCTGTGTAAATGTTATTCGCTGTAAGTAGGCGAGAAATCATGCCCTCTAGCCTCTGTAACTCGCAAACGACTAAAGTAATCGAGCTGATATTTCTACCATTTGTGAAGAGTCAGTCAAGGAACAGATGTGGAAATGTACAGCCAATTTGCTCTGACTCTTTTTGAGTTACAGAGGATAGAGGTCATGATTTCTCACCTACTTACAGCGAATAGACTATAGCTAGGTAACTCTATGTAACTCTAATTCACTGACCGGACAACTCAACCAGTAGATCATTTCCACCAGTAGTTCTCAACCAGTACCACGTCAGCCAATACTGTAGGGTTATAATAGAATAGGTCAAGTTAGGGTAGAACTATAAATTAGCCCTGGTTTAGTTGAATTTTTTTTCCTATGTGTATGAAGGAAACAAAAGGAAAAACTGCCTGTAACAAGTGTCCCCTCAAGGTTGAAGGAGTGAAAGAGCCAAATTCAAGGTACCTCTAGAGTCATGGTAACAGAGTTGTAGATGGGTGGAATGGACTACCAAGTGCTATAGTGGGATTAAAAACGATAGGGAGCTTTAAGATAAAATTGGATAAGCATATGGACGAGAAGGGTTGGGTGTGAAGGGGGATCAGCACGGTTGGGCCAATCAGCGCTCTGCAGACCCCCGTAATCCTGCGTTAATCTCTAACCGTTTTGGTAAGATGATCCTCAGGGTATTAGAGTGTTGAGCCTATAATTGGGCTTTGTAATTGGGGTTGTGTGGGACAGGGATCTGCCTTGCTTAGGCCAATCGGCTTTCTGCAGACTCCCATTTTCTTATGTTCTTATGTTCTTATAATATCTGGACACTGGAGCTTGTAGCAGTTTAAGTCATCGGATAAGGGAAAGACAGATTGAGGGAGATAATTCCAGAGCTTACGTGTTGAGTAGAGGAAAGACTTGGAAAATCAGTTCACTTTTGAGTTAGAGAATTGGACAGAAAATTAAAACAGCTCTCCCCAGTACATAAGTCTGCTTCATGTGTTTACAACTGTACATGATTGAAACACTTATTAAATGTATAATTTTTGTTACGTCAGAATACACAATTTTGACGGTGTAGTCAGCGAACTATTAATTTCGGCTGTACCTGGCTGGCTTGTGAAAAAGGGTACAGTGCATGTGGGTATGAATGGTGGTGAGGTGGATGTTGGTGTGGGTATGAATGGTGGTGAGGTGGATGTAGGTGTGGATATGAATGGTGATGAGGTG
>JBAKBP010026772.1:0-31176 GCA_037953745.1 Lithodes maja | reverse complement strand
GGGACTTCACTCTAACATCAATTCTGTACACCAATTTCTTCAAGCAGAATCCCCCTACTCTCCTTTTTTTGACAGAGACTCGAGTAACATCCACATCTGACACGTCTAGATTTAATTTCCCAGGTTATCAACTGCTCCAAAATTTCAGACCTAAAGGAGGTGTATGTTGCTTCGCAAAATCTGAAATTGCCCTGGAGGAGGTTACTAGTTTCAATTGTCCCTATTTTGATTATTCTATATACAAATTAATTTCTGCTGGTAAATTTAAATACATATGTTGCATCTACCGTTCCCCAAATACTCCTCCAGATCAAAGTCTTTTTGATTCTCTGTCCTCACAACTCAGTGTCCTCAACTTAAATGCTTCTTCTGAAATCACTGTGTTGGGTGATTTTAATGTCCATAATGTTGAATGGCTCACTCATTCAGCCAGGACTGATGATGCTGGTCTTGAATGTGAGCTATTTGCAGACTCATTTAATCTCACTCAACTAGTCAACCAACCCACCCGTGTACCAGATAATCCTAATCATAATTCCCACCTACTGGACTTATTTTTAACAAACAATTCAGAAAATTATGATGTTACAGTGAGGTCCCCGCTTGGATCTTCTGATCACTGTCTGATACAGGCCACCTGTCTATCACCTACCACACCTTCCCACTCTGAACCTGTTTTGGTGACTAAATGGCATTACGATAGGGCAGACTGGGAGGGTCTTCAAGGTTTCTTTATTGATATTCCCTGGACCTCTTTCTTTTCTAATGATGCACACTCCACCTTGAGCCACATACAAGATTTTGTAAAAATTGGAATGGAAACTTTTATTCCTCATCAAAAGTACAGTAAAAGATCTAATTCACCTAAATGGTTTGACCATAATTGTGCTAGAGTAACTGAACAAAAAGCAATAGCCTACAATGCATACACAAGATCAAAAACACATGAAGCCTTTAATTACTTTAGAAACATCAGAAATCATGCCAAAACTGTATTAAACCTAACTAAATCAAACTTTCTCCACAAGCAGGCAAATAAACTTCTAAATAATCCAAATGATAACAAAATATTTTGGTCTACTCTTAACTCATTTAAATCCAACTTCACTACTGCTTCATCCATTCCACCATTAAAATCTCCGACTGGCAATCTTGTAAGTGACCCACGAGGTAAAGCTAACCTTCTTGCGGATATTTTCTCCACCAACTCAACCTTAGATGAAATAAATCAAGATGTCCCTGTACTTAATTTTAATTCGCCTGAAATTCCCTCACTTAAGATCCACACCAGACATGTCAAAACTATTTTGCAGAATCTCTCGGTAGATAAGGCTCCTGGTCCAGATGAAATTCCTCCAATAGTACTTAAGAATTGCTCCTTGGTGCTCGCTCCTGTATTGGCAATTTTTTTCCGTCTGTGTACTCATACCTCATGCTTCCCAGTACCCTGGAAAGAAGCAAACATCCATCCAGTTCCTAAAAAAGGTGCCTCTTCAGATCCATCAAACTACAGACCAATAGCTATAACTTCCACTCTTGGTAAAGTCTTTGAAATTATATTAAATAATCACATAATTAAGCATCTTGAGAATAATAAATTAATCAGTGATAGGCAATATGGTTTTAGACAATGTCGATCAACTGCAGACATGCTTTGCCTTCTTACGCATCAAATCAACCAAGCTACAGACCAACATGGTGAAACACATACAATAGCACTGGATATATCAAAGGCATTTGATAGAGTCTGGCATCAATCCTTATTGTCGAAGATGTCACACTACGGCCTTGCATCATTAGTTCCACTAATTTCTTCTTATCTTCATAACAGAAAAATATGTGTAATGGTAGATGGCCTTTATTCTCAATTTCACTCAATAAATGCTGGTGTTCCCCAGGGATCAGTTTTGGCCCCAATTCTGTTCCTCATTCATATCAATGATCTCATATCTACCACTCATAATCCAATACATTCCTACGCAGATGACTCAACACTCCACAGTTCCTTCACATTTACCAATTCTTTCACCCAACCCGATCTTATAAATTCAAAAATAAACACTGCAATTTCTCTGAACCAGGACCTTTCTAGAATTGATGGATGAGGACAAAAGAATCTAGTTTCCTTTAATGCACAGAAAACCAAGTACATTCAATTTTCTAACCGACAGAATCTCACTGACTCCCATATATTTTTTAATGATGTAAATATTCCCACTTCCCCTAGTATTGACATTCTCGGTGTAACATTAACTACTAACTTGAGCTGGACACATTATGTTAGAAGCATTGCTAAGAATGCCTCTAAAAAACTGGGACTCCTGTACAGAGTTCGAGAATTCTTCACTGACGAGCAGTTGGCCGTGATATATAAAAGTCATGTGCATTCTCAGATGGATTACTGTTCACCTCTGTGGGGTGGAAGTGGAGTGGTTGCATTGAGGCAGTTGGACAAAATTCAAAATAAAGCTATTAGATTAATCAATAACCCTGCAATCACACAGGACCTTCCTACATTATCCATAC
Organism: Lithodes maja; assembly: GCA_037953745.1. Classification (NCBI taxonomy): domain Eukaryota; kingdom Metazoa; phylum Arthropoda; class Malacostraca; order Decapoda; family Lithodidae; genus Lithodes; species Lithodes maja. The sequence goes on along the minus strand of JBAKBP010026772.1, from coordinate 28,650 downwards.
GAAGAAACGTTGCATCCCTTGCATTATTCTACAGATATTTTCACAGCAATTGTTCCGAGGAACTTGCTTCAATTGTGCCGCCTCTCCACATCTTTCCCCGTAGAACTAGGGCAGCTGAGAGCGTCCATGAATTTACACTTTCTCCTCCACAATGCAGAACTTCTGCTTATCAGAATTCATTTATCCCCAGAGCTACTACTCTTTGGAATTCACTTCCCTCGAATTGCTTTCCACAAACTTACAATCTACAAATGTTTAAATCCAGTTGTTACAAACATTTTATGAATGGAGGATGCCCTTAGGCACATGGACCTTTTTGTTTTATCTGTGTTTTTCCTTCCTCCGTTCATTGTCTTAAAAAAAAAAATAAAATAAAAAAAAATGGAAAGAAAAAAAGAGGGAGAGAGAGAGAGAGAGAGAGAGAAAGAGAGAGAGGGAGAGAAAGAAAAAGCTATTAATTGATATGCAGGAATGAAAAAGAAAAGCGTTGACAATACGGTAAGAATGTTTTACAGGGTGATAAGAAAAGTAAGAGAGAGTGTCCAACAGTATTTCAGAGAGATAAAGGTGTGAAAAGGAAATACCTCCCTGGGGATTAAAATGGCAGGGAGGGGGCACAATATTAGTGAAATAGCACAATTAAATATATTAATTTACAAATTCAGTCAACCTTGGATTCAGAGGAAGGTGCTTGTCAAGGCGAACTTTGAACATCTCTGGGAAGTCCATTCCACAAGTTGACGAGTAGATTGAAGAAGACATTCTTGGATTCGTGCGAGTTGAATGATTTACCAATGATTTTGCAACCATTTCCCCGTGTGTAGTTTGATCGGTCAATCGTAAAGCATTTACTACAGTTCATATTGTCGATGCCTCTGATGATCTTAAAGACATGAATTAGGTCGCCTCTTAATCTACACTTTGTTAGGGGAAACAGATTTAATTCTTCAAGACGTTCCTCATATGGTTTGTTCTTTAGAGTGGGTATCATTTTAGTGACTCTGCGTTGAACACATTCCAGTTTGTCTATATCCTTTTGATAGTAAGGGCAGCAGGACTGAACGCAATATTCCAGGAGTGGGCAAACTAAGGAATTATAAATAGTGAGGATTACATCTTTGGATTTATGCTCAAAGGACCTGCCTATGAAACCAATAATTTTGTATGCTTTCTTAACAACTTCCTTGCATTGTTGACTAGGTTTCAGGTTACTTGATATTGTTACTCCTAAATCCGTTTCTTTGTCTACAGTCTTGAGATGGGTGCCATTCATTGAATTGTTCACTTTCTGAGTTTGGCTTCCAATGTGAAGTACTTTACATTTGTCTTCATTGAAACACATTTGCCATATTTTATCCCATTGAGACAACTTATCTAGATTGCTTTGCATGTCCTGAATGTGTTCTTTTGAGATTACGTTATTTGCAATTTTTGTTGTATCATCTGCAAACTTTGAGATTGTGCAGGTGAGGCCGTCATCTATGTTGTTTATGTAGATTAGAAAGAGAACTGGCCCCAGTACTGATCCTTGTGGTACTCCGCTAGTTACATTGCTCCATGTTGATGCTTTCCCATTTATGACTACTCTTTGATTTCTTTCACTGAACCAATTTTCCATCCATTTCAAGGCAACTCCTTGTACGCTGTGTGGTCTTTTAATTTGATCAATAAGCGTTTATGTGGAACTCTATCAAAGGCTTTTTGAAAATCGAGGTATATAATATCTACAACTTTACTCTTATCATATAGATTTAGGATATCATGGAAGAAATCTAAAAAGTTTATCAAGCAGGTACGATTTTTGCGAAAACCGTGTTGAGTATCTTTAAGTATGTTGTTTTTCTCCAAGTGCTTTACGAGTCTGTCTCTTATGATAGTTTCTAGCATTTTACTCACAACTGAAGTCAAGCTGATTGGGCGATAGTTACTAGGCAAGGCTTTGTTGTTTTTTTAAAATTGGGGTTACGTTCGCAAGTTTCCACTCATCCGGCACAATCCCAGTTCTCCGAGAATTGTTGAGTAGCAGGGTCAGCGGCTAAATTTGTTTTGATGGCCTCACAATTTTGCTTGTCATCCTTGCGCAGGGGCCATGCTAATCTTCTCTGTATCGTTCCAATGTTTGTATATGTACTGCCGGGAGAGAGAGAGAGAGAGGAGTGGTAAGAAATTAAGAAAGAATGACAGAAGAAAGAGAGAGAGGAAGAGAAGGAGAAATGTGAATGAACGGCAAGAATGAGAGAGAGAGAGAGAGGTTTACATAGAAGCACTAACCACATAGACCTTACAATCCCAGAGAGAGGGACAAGAAAAGTAAGAGAGAGAGAGAGAGAGAGAGAGATAGAGATAGAGATAGAGAGATGGAACGGCACGGAAGCCAGCCATTATATTAACTGCGACACATTACACGCTACAGTGAAGCAGGGGATGAAACAGGGTGAGGCATTTGAAGCAGTGAAGCATTTGAGGCAGTGGAACATTTGAAGCAGTGAAGTATTTGAAGCATTGAAGCATTTAAAGCATTGAAGCATTTAAAGCAGTGAAGCAGTGAAGCGTTTGTAACAGTGAAACAATTGGAACAAGGTGAAACATTGAATCTGTGAAGTATTTGAAACAGGATGAAGCATTTGAAACTGAACATTTGAAACAGATTGAGGCATTTGACTCAGGGTGAGGCATTAAAGCAGTGAAGCAAAGTTTATAATTATATAAGATAGAAATAAATTAGTCTGAAATGGAATATACACTTACATACCTACTGATTTATAGTGTATTAATTCATATTAAACGGGAGAGAGAGAGAGAGAGAGACAGAGAGAGAAGAGGATGAAGATGGGGAAGAGGAAAGAGAGGGAGTAGGGGAGTAATATTAACCCGGGAGCTGCGGGGAGACTCTTCAGAGTTCCCCCGGCGGACTGCGGGAAGACTCTCCAGAGTAACGCTTTTGAACGCGTACCAAAACCGCGCGTTAATAGTCAGGCGGCTGAAAATTGGTGTGGATATAGTACTACGTGTCAACTCTCGATACCACCCCGCCAAACGCTCTCCCCGCACTCGTGCAAGCACCACCGCGCCAGTAACCAAGCACTAGTCATGGAGCCCACACGTCCCTCACGCTCGCTCCCTGATGACACAACCAGCCCTCCTTCTGGTGGTGTTAGCCGCCGTGGAAGGCAGAGGGTGGCTGCCAAAGACCCTAGCTACCAGTACGACACGCCCTACAGCTCGGAGGACGAAACACCAGCACCCAAAGCACAAAAAACACGTGCAAGCAGGGCAATGGCACAGAGGTCATTGGTCTTTCGGGACACTGCCACCACAACCCAGGCCACTGCAACAACCACTACCACCACCACTACCACCACTGCCACCCCTGCCACCCCTGCCACCCCTGCCAGCGACTCAGGAGGCCGCCCTAGGGCTGCAAAACCTGCGGGGGCAGGAAAAATTAAAGGCACGGGCGTAGGGAAAAGATCCCGTACGCCAGCCACAGTGCCCCTACCACCACCACCACCACCACCACCAGCCGCCGCCCCTGGCCCGGCTGCCGCCGCCGCCCCTGGCCCGACTGCCGCTGCCGCCCCTGCTGCCCCTGCCAGCGACGCAGGAGGCTGCCCTAGGGCTGCAAAACCTGCGGGGGCAGGAAAAATTAAAGGCACGGGCGTAGGGAAAAGATCCCGTGCGCCAGCCACAGTGCCCCTACCACCACCACCACCACCAGCCGCCGCCCCTGGCCCGGCTGCCGCCGCCGCCCCTGGCCCGGCTGCCGCTGCCGCCCCTGCTGCCCCTGCCGCCCCTGCCGCCCCTGCCGCCCCTGCCCAAGGAACAGAGAGAAGGGCGACAGGCACCACCATCATCTTTCCATCAAGGCCACGCACCACTGCTGCCCCTGCCGCCGCCTCTGCCGCCGCCCCTACCGCCACCTCTGCTGTCCCTGTCCATAAGACACCCTCGCATGCAAAAATTACCCGGAAAAGTCTGACACCATCAAAATATGGCGCCCTGCTGTTTGATGGTGATTCGCAGGACATTGGCAGCCAAGGTTTTGACGACGAAGACCTAGCACGGGACCAAGGGTGGGGGGATTTGGGAGTGGACAGTGGGAGTGAGTCAGACGTCGGCGACGAAAATGAGGAAGGTCATCGTCAGTCTAGTGAAGAGGAGGGTGATGATGATCAAGTGCTGTATCGCGACCATGGAAGCGATATTTCAGACGATGAAGCAGACGCAGACGGCATTCCGATCCCTGGCTTGCCTTCGTTCGATTGGTCTGACGGGGTCAATTTTGTACCTGACGTGCCCCAGTTCAATCCTGGGACGTCGGGTACAACTGACGACTGGCCTTGTGACGAGCACGCGAACGAAAGCGACTTCTTCCTCGCTTTTTTCGATTTTGAGGTAATGACGTTCATCGTTGCCCAAACAAACGCCTACTACAGGTGGGTGTTTGGCCGATTGGACGTCCTTTCTCCAAAAGCGAGAATACGAGGCTGGGTGGATACGACTGTGGAAGAATTTATGACGTTCTTTGCCTTGTTGTTCCTCATGCCTCTGATCAAGAAGCATGTGTTGCAACACTATTGGAAGCACGACCCTCTCATCGCCACCCCAACTTTCAATAAGTTCATGACTCGTTACAGATTTTTGTTGCTGCTAAGATTTATGCACTTTGCAGACAACGAAAATCCTAACAGGATTGACAGGATATGGAAAGTTCGGAATGTGTTCACCATGTTGTTGGAGAGGTTTAGGAAATACTTTTACCCCTTCCTCAATTTGGTGATTGACGAGTCGCTCGTGCTCTTCAAAGGACGTCTTGTTTTCAAACAGTATATCCCCTTGAAAAGGCATAGGTTCGGAATCAAGCTCTTCGTTTTGTGTGACTGCGAAACTGGAATAGTGCTTGACATGATCGTGTACACAGGCACTGACATTGACATCCCGAAAGCCGCTGCCAATGACCCCATGGGCATGTCAGGTGCCATCGTCAGGAAAATGTTGGCACCTTACCTGGGCAAAGGCCACATCATCTACACTGACAACTGGTATACTTCTCCTGCTCTCTGCCAGTTTCTTCATGACAACCAAACGGGGTCATGTGGGACTGTCAGAAAGACAAGAAAGTTTATGCCAAAATTCACAGGTGATGTCATTCCTCTCACAGATGCCTCCTCCAGTGACACACCTTCAGAAGACGACCTGGCCCAGGAACACCGCGAGAGGCATGTGCGAAGAAGGCGACGAAAGGGGCAGAAATACAAGCAGCTCGAAAAGTGTGGGAAAGTGATAGCCCTGAAGTGGAAGGATAAGCGAGACGTCCACCTGCTTTCCACCGTCCACACAGGTGCCCAGATGGATTCTGGCAAAATCCACTACAGAACCAGGAAGACCATCTACAAGCCCGACATGGTGGTGGACTACACCAAAAACATGCGCATGGTGGACAAGTCTGACTGTCAGCTGTCAGGCGTTGAGTGTCTGAGGAAGACTGTGAAGTGGTATCACAAGCTCTTCCTCCACCTTGTTGACATAACGATGCTGAACGCCTACAACTTGTGGTTGGTCAAAAAGAATATGGCCCCACACCAGAAACTTAAATTCCGGGAGTTCGTGTACAACGTCTCATACCAACTCCTGGAGAAGTATGGCACCACCACTCACAGACGTACGGCATGGCGTGGGGATCACGTTCCTGACCGAGTGCAGGTGGGTGTCCAAAGACACTACCTGATCACCACCGAGGTGATTGGCACTCGTCACAGGCAGGTGCAGTGCATCGTCTGCAGCTCCAGTGTCAGGAAACCCCATGTCCCAAAAAGAGTCACCTCAATGTGCGCAGAGTGCAAAGTTCCACTCTGCATGGGCGAGTGCTTCAGGGACTACCACACCTTCAAAAATTTTTGAGTGTCGCCCTGCCCTGCCCTGCCCTGCACTGCCCTGCCCTGCCCTGCCCTGCCCTGCACTGCCCTGCTCTGCCCTGCCCTGCCCTGGACTCACCCCCTGCCCAGCCCTGTCCTGGACTCGCGCCCTACCTTACCTGACCTGACCTAATTGATCACGCTACCTCATAATGTAACATATATATTATATAATGTATAAGTTCCAAAGATGTCCCTGTGATATAGCTTTTACATTATATAATTGTATGTTTCATTATTTAGTTTATAAGTTTCAAATATTTACATGTAATATGCCTTATTTTTTTATTATATCAATATATATGTTTGTTATTAGCCAAAGTCATGTGTATATAATTATTTTCTTACCTCAAATGAATTGTACAAAAATAAATGTTTCAACAAATCCTGTCAAACCTACTAAGATAATAAAAAAAAATAATAATAAAAAAAAACAAAAACACAAGGTCATGTCATTGTATTCTTACAATATGATATATTCTATGAATATTTCATATTTATTGAATACAATGGCATGATCTTGTAAAAAATTTTTTTTATCAAAAATGTTCTAGACAATATAAAACCTTCCCCATAACACCCTCCTGGATTCGATCACACAACCCTAGCACACTTTGAGTTTTCCAGTCCGCGACCTTACCAACCATGCCACAGGAGCTCATACCAAATATCACTCAAAACTTCGTGTCTACAATCGAAATGACAATATACAAAACAAAATGAATTATCCCACCAATTTACGTTTGTAAATTGATGGGATTATCAATTATATCATGCCAAGGTTTATGAAAGTTTGTCTCTGTCAAGAATTAGTAATTATATAACTTTATTCTGTCCAAAATTGCCAAAACATTCAGCAAAATTGCCCCTCTCAGTGCGACTCCACTCATTTTCACACGGTCAAGCGGTGACCCTTGCCGCTCCCTTTATGCCCCAGCTACACCAGCCACAGCAGCTCTGTCTGGGAACAAAATTTGTATAAATACAATAATGGATAAAATACTCTTCACAAATACATTTGTATTGTATAATATTGTAAATAAAAAAGAATAATAACTGTGTGGGTGTCGAAAATTGCTCAACCAGCTTTCTTATGTCTCGCCTACGCGCGTATATTGGATTATACATAGTCATGACTGTCATACAAATAATTGCAGTAGGTCTCGAATATACATTTAGATTGCATATTACTTGGAAATAAATAAGTAAACGTTTCTCTGGTGGCAATCTACCCTTTCGCAAGTGTAAGGAGACACCATTCTATATTTAGCCCTTTATCGCAAAAGGCAATCTGCACGTGTTTACTGACCACCATCGCTGGTGGTCTATAATATAGTACTTTATTGACAGTCAATGGCCTACATGTTTCTGTGGTACTTCACATGTGTCTAAAATGCAATGTCTGCTTGCATAAAAATGCAATTCTGAAGTCCATTTATACGTACGACATACGCATGTCTCAGTTTCTATCTATCTCTCTCTCTCTCTCTCTCTCTCCATTCCTGACTCATGTTATTGTAAAACTCTTGGTGGCAACAAACACCAGACACCTGGAAGACATAAGGTTCAAAATCCCAAGCATCCATACGCTTCGGGCGCCTTCACAATTGTCACACAGCTGGTTATCTATCTAGAGATCTGCCTGCCTTCCTTCTCTTCACGACTCACTCACTCCCTCCCTGCACCCCTGCATGCCTCCCTCCCTCCCTCCCACCCACCCACCCCCAACCCACCCTTTCAGGCTTCCGTCTGCTAGAAACACATTCACAATTTGCGTAAATATCGCATCAATTGGGCTATATGCGGTATATTCCTTGTTATATGGGACGCCTACATACGTACACATCTTTATTATAGCATGACAGTGCTCTAAATACAAGATTTACGTGATATTTATGGCGTAACACACCCTCTCCCCCTTTCATTCCCAGCACAACTCACTCACACCTTGGTTCACGCATAGAAACTCTTTGATAATGTGCGTAAATATCGCATGAATTGGTCAATATGCGCTATATATTTTGATATATGGCACGTATACATACATACAAGTCTGTATTATAGCATGACAGTGCTCTACGTACAAGATATACGTGATATGTATGGCGTAAACCACACTCTCAGCTCATAAATTGCCGCCAAACCTCCAACACATCTTCATTCCCGCCTACAAATTATCTTATAATTCCCTTATATATTGCAATTTTTGGTCACTATGAGGCATATTCATTGTTATATGGGTGGCCTACACACGTATACATACTCTACATAGCCTAAAAGGGCTCAAAAATGGACATATACGTGATAATACGCCGTAACCCACCCCCTCCTCCCTCTCCTTCTATCCCCTGCGCGCGTAAATATTCGGCAGGGAAATCTCGCCGCTCGATGACAATATAGCCGCGCGGTGCCATTCGCTCCACATTTTTCAACTACGGACCGTTCCCCCCCCCCCCCCCCCAGACATTTTTTGGGGGGTCAAATATATATGGGCCGATGCCCGCAAACATTCCCTACACGATGATGTACTTTTTATCGAAATTTGCAATAGGTCCCAAAATCATCATAGGTGCGCACAGTCTTACCCTGTAGAAAACCCCCTGTGCGCCGCGGAGAGGTTAAGGGGTAAGCCAAGGAATAAAGAGGGGGTGGGGGGAGATAAGATAGCATTAGTGTGTACTGAGAGAGAGAGAGAGAGAGAGAGAGAGAGAGAGAGAGAGAGAGAGAGAGAGAGAGAGAGTATTGGAGAGGAGAGTAATGGGGTGGGTGGGGATAAGATAGCATTAGTGTGTACTGAGTAGCCTTGAGAGAGAGAGAGAGAGAGAGAGAGAGAGTATTGGAGAGGAGAGTAATGGGGTGGGTGGGGAGAGATAAGATATCATTAGTGTGTACTGAGTAGCCTTGAGAGAGAGAGAGAGAGAGTATTGGAGAAGAGAGTAATGGGGTGGGTGGGGATAAGATAGCATTAGTGTGTACTGAGTAGCCTTGAGAGAGAGAGAGAGAGAGAGAGAGAGAGAGAGAGAGAGAGTAATGGGGTGGGTGGGGATAAGATATCATTAGTGTGTACTGAGTAGCCTTGAGAGAGAGAGAGAGAGAGAGTAATGGGGTGGGTGGGGATAAGATATCATTAGTGTGTACTGAGTAGCCTTGAGAGAGAGAGAGAGAGTGTAGTAGAGTTATATTAAGGGGATATGGGTCGTTTTTCTGGTCCCCTCATGTTTCGCCCCATTAGTTTTCAGATTTTAAGACGATTAGCCCATTGGTTTGGCGATTTTAAGACCTTTTGCACAATTTCTTTGTCAATATTAAGACTTTTCGTGTCATGTAGGTGTCGATTTTTTCACAGCCTTTGGCCGGGACATTTTTCTATCGAAAAATGTACAAATTTATCTTGAAGGAAGGTCTTAGGGGATGTTTTTTTTAAGCTTGATGGAGGTCTAGGTTGGAAACTAAAAAAGATTATAAAAAATAGTAAATGAAAAAATACATACGCTCCCCCCCCCCCCCCCCCAAGCCAAGGAAGGGGGGAGGGGGGAGATAAGATACCATTAATGTGTACTGAGTAGCCTTGGGACGGAAGATGACGGGAGAGGAAATGGGTCTGAGAGAGGGGGAGTGCAGAGAGAGAGAGAGAGAGAGAGAGGGCGGGAGGGGGGGGGGGGGGGAGATAAGATAGCATTAATGTGTACTGAGTAGCCTTGGGACGGAAGATGACAGGAGAGGAAATGGGTCTGAGAGAGGGGGAGTGCAGAGAGAGAGAGAGAGAGAGAGGGCGGGGGGGGGGGGGGGGGGGAGATAAGATAGCATTAATGTGTACTGAGTAGCCTTGGGACGGAAGATGACGGGAGAGGAAATGGGTCTGAGAGAGGGGGAGTACAAGGAGTACAAAGGAAATCAAGCAACAACAGATCTAGTGACCCTTCTAGGCTGCTTGTCCTCCAAAACACTGAGGATCAAGTGTCCAAACAGTGGTTTAGAGTGGGTAAGGGAACATTGGAAAGGGAACTACTGCCCCAGAACTAATGTCCGTGGCAGGATTAGGAAGTTAGTAGGGGACAGATGGGTTAGTAACTGAGGGGGTATACAATAAAGTTATTCATTTACAAACGCAGTCAGTCGCGGGTTTGATGCGAGATATTTGTCTAAGCGAAGTTTAAATGAATCAACGGTGCTGCAGTCTATAACGTCTCGGGGAAGCCCATTCCACAAGTTGACAACTCGATTGAAGAAGAAATTCTTAGATTCGTGCGAGTTAAAAGATTTACCAATAATTTTGCAACCGTTTCCCCGCGTGTAATTAGATTGGTCGATAGTGAAGTACTTACTACAGTTCATATTGTCGATGCCTTTGATGATTTTGAACACTTGAATTAAGTCGCCTCTTAACCCTCTCCGACATATGACGCAATTTTGAGCCTATTGGGGATACTTTAAAGTCTTTGTTACCATCAGGGGTATTTAGAAACCTTTAGTTTAGTTACTTCAACCTATGCAGTTGTCTTTGAGTAAGCTGTGGGCAGAAAACGAATTTTGGAGAGGTAATTATAAGAGTGAGAGAACTCTATTTCTTATTGCTAATCTGGCAACCTCTGCGTCATATGAGTCTGAAGGAGTTAATCTGCGCTGGGTTAAAGGAAATAGATTTAATTCTCTAAGACGCTCTTCGTATGGTTTGTTCTTTAGGCTAGGTATCATTTTGGTAACTCTACGTTGAACTCGTTCTAGCTTGTTTATATCTTTTTGGTAATAAGGGCACCAGGATTGAACGCAGTATTCCAGAAGAGGGCGGACTAAGGAATTGTAAAGGGTTAGGATAACATCTTTGGATTTATGCTCAAATGACCTGCCTATAAAGCCAATTATTTTGTTTGCCTTCTTAACAACTTCTGAACATTGTTGACTCGGTTTTAGGTTACTCGATATTGTTACTCCCAGATCGGTTTCTTTGTTTACATTCTTAAGCTGAGTGCCATTCATCGAATAGTTTGCTTTCTCATTTAGGTATCCGATATGTAGTACTTTACATTTATCCGCATTGAAACTCATTTGCCAAATTTGGGCCCAACATGACAATTTATCTAGATTGTGTTGCATATCGTCAACTTGTTCTTTTGAGAGTACGCTATTTGCAATTTTTGTATCGTCAGCAAATTTCGAGACTGTACAGGTGAGACCCTCATCTATGTCGTTGATGTAAATTAGAAAGAGAATTGGTCCTAGTACCGATCCCTGGGGTACCCCACTACTTACATTGGTCCATTTAGATGCCTTACCGTTTATGACTACTCTTTGCTTTCTGTCGCTGAGCCAATTTTCTATCCATTTCAACACACCGTCTTGTATTCCATGCGCTTTTAGTTTTAGCAGTAATCGTTTGTGGGGAACTTTGTCAAAGGCCTTTTGAAAATCAAGGTATATAATATCTACAGCTTTACTCTCATCGTAGAGGTTGAAGATATCGTGGAAGAAGTCTAAGAGGTTTGTTAAACAGGAACGTTTTTTACGAAAGCCGTGTTGAGTATCTTTAAGTAAGTTATTTGCCTCTAAGTGATTTACGAGTCTGTCTCTTATGACCGTTTCTAGCATTTTACATACAATTGAGGTTAAGCTAATTGGACGATAGTTACTGGGTAGGGATTTGCTGCCTTTTTTGAATATCGGTGTTACGTTGGCTAGCTTCCACTGATCAGGCATAGTCCCAGACTGCAAGGATTCATTGAATAGCAATGTCAGTGGTTTGGAGAGCTCATCCTTAGCTTCCTTTAGAACTCTAGGTGAGATTGTATCAGGTCCAGGCGTTTTATTTACCTTGAGTTTATCTAAACAATTCAATACTTCTCTCTCTGTAACGGTGATATTGCTTAGAACATCTGAATTATCAATCTGAATCGGCGATGGTGTAGGGATATCACTGAGGTCTTCGGTTGTAAAAACTGATGCAAAGAAGGTATTGAGGGCATTACTCATTTGTACTTCGTCTTTGGTGTATTCTCCATTTTCATCGACTAACGGTCCAACAGTTGAAGTAACTACTTTTTTCTTTCTGATATAACTATAGAATTATTTCGGGTTTGTTTTACTTTGATTCGCAACATGTAACTCCAGGGTCTTTTTACTTTGCTTAATTAACTTTTTGGCTTTGCGTCGTAGCTCTACAAATTTCACCCGTTCTTCGTCATTTTGTGAGGATTTTAATCTATCCTTAGCAAATTTTTTAGCAAGCAGACAGTCTGAAATATCTTTATTCCACCATTTGGGCTTATCATTTTGGCCTGGACGCCGTATTTTCGATGGTATGCAGTCTTGCACTGCCTTAAGGTAAGTGGTTGTGAAACACTCCCAAGATGTATTTATGTCGTTATTGTTAGTCAGAAAGCTCCAGTCAGTTTCTTTAAGTTTTGATTTAAGTTTATGAAAATTTGCTTTCTTGAAATTAGGGACTTTCTCAATGCTGCTATTTGATTTGTTACTAGTAAACTTTAAAGTGAAAGTTATCGTACGATGGTCGCTGTTACTGAATTCATCACCAACATTCAAATTCTCTATTAATTCTTCTTTTGTTGCGAGTACAAGGTCAAGCACATTATTACCACGGGTCGGAGATTGTACAAATTGGGTCTGAGTGCAGAGAGAGAGAGAGAGAGAGAGAGAGAGAGAGAGAGAGAGAGAGAGAGAGAGAGAGAGAGAGAGAGGGCGGGGGGGGGGGAGATAAGATAGCATTAATGTGTACTGAGTAGCCTTGGGACGGAATATGACAGGAGAGGAAATGGGTCTGAGAGAGGGGGAGTGCAGAGAGAGAGAGAGAGAGGGCGGGGGGGGGGGGGGGGGGGAGATAAGATAGCATTAATGTGTACTGAGTAGCCTTGGGACGGAAGATGACGGGAGAGGAAATGGGTCTGAGAGAGGGGGAGTGCAGAGAGAGAGAGAGAGAGAGAGAGAGAGAGAGAGAGAGAGAGAGAGAGAGGGCGGGGGGGGGGGGGGGGGAGGAGATAAGATAGCATTAATGTGTACTGAGTAGCCTTGGGACGGAAGATGACGGGAGAGGAAATGGGTCTGAGAGAGGGGGAGTGCAGAGAGAGAGAGAGAGAGAGAGAGAGAGAGGGAGGGCGGGGGGGGGGGGGGGGAGGAGATAAGATAGCATTAATGTGTACTGAGTAGCCTTGGGACGGAAGATGACAGGGAGAGGAAATGGGTCTGAGAGAGGGGGAGTGCAGAGAGAGAGAGAGAGAGAGAGAGAGAGAGAGAGAGAGAGAGAGAGAGAGAGAGAGAGAGAGAGAGGGGGAGGAGAGCAAGACAGAGAGAGAGAGAGAGAGTGAGAGTTACAAGGAATAGTTAGTATTTCAGAGACCTTGCGGTTCATTCCGAGGAGATACTGGAAGTGGAAGGAGAGAGACTGTTTAGTGCACTACACTCTTTACAGAGTGTGCACAATACTATCTACTCTCTTCTTGAACTGCTCTACTGAACAACTGTACAACTTCGGAGGGAAGTTTGTTCCAGGTAGAACAGGTCTTATATGTGAAAAGGTTTCCACAGATACTAGTGCTAAACCTTTTCAATTATAATTTCCAGCCATGGTTGCGTGTTGTATTCATATTGAGGCTAAACATTTTGCTATAATCCACATTGTCAAACCCATTAAGTATATTAAAAACTTCAATGAGCTGACCTTGTAGTCTGCGTGTCTCCAACGAAAAGAGATCAAGAGCTCTCAACCGGTCCTCATAGCTCATTCTTCCAAGCGATGGAATAAGCTTTGTAGCCCTAGCTTGTACTCTTTCCAGCCGATCTATATCTTTCCTGAGTGCTGGAGACCAGAATTGAACAGCATACTCCAGGAGAGGCCGTATCAGAGCGTTGTAAAATGTGAGGACTATTTTCTTTATTTCTATGCTTAAATTGACACTTAACCCTCTCCGACATATGACGCGATTTTGAGCCTATTAGGGATACTTTAAAACCTTTGTTACCATCAGGGGTATTTAGAAACCTTTAGTTTAGTTACTTCAACCTCTGCAGTTGTCTTTGAGTTAGCTTTGGGCAGAAAACTAATTTTGGAGAGGTAATTATAAGAGTGAAAGAACTCTATTTATTATTGCTAATCTGGCAACCTCTGCGCAATATGAGTCTGAAGGGGTTAAGGGAGCCCACCTCGCTTTTTTCTCTTTCTCTCCCTCTCTCTTTGGCTTGTATCCATTCGGCCCCATTCAGGTGTCAATATGTTCCTGGCGAGCGGTAGCGAGCATATATATATTTGTGTTCTACAGCTAACTAAATTTGTACATTTTTATTTCTCCGGCGAAGCCGGATTCCTCCATACAATGCCGGCTCACTATCGCTCGCCAGGAATAAATCGACACCTGGATGGGGATAAACGTCTTAAAAACAGTTGGTTGAATGGGGCCAAATTAATACTAGTCAGAGAAAGGGAGAGAAAGATAACCAAAAAAAAACAGGTGACCCCCTTAATTTATATATATATATATGGAGAGAGAGAGAGAGAGAGAGAGAGAGAGAGAGAGAGAGAGAGAGAGAGAGAGCGAGCACGGAAATGAGAGTGGGCCGTACGGGAAGAGGAAGCAATGGAGGGATGGGAGGGGAGGGAGAGAGATATATGGGACGGGTTTATTATTCAATTATATGGAAGAGGGGAAGAAGAAGGAGGGGGTGGAGGGAGGGGGGGTGGAAGTGATATAATTGACTAGATCGGTAGAGTGGGAGAGAGCGAGAGAGTGTGTGCGAGAGAGTGTGTGTGAGAGAGTGTGTGTGTGAGAGTGTGTGTGTGAGAGTGTGGTGTGTAAGAGAGAGTGTGTGTGTGTAAGAGGAACGAATAAAGATAATATTGAGAGAGAGAGAGAGAGAGAGAGAGAGAGAGAGAGAGAGAGAGAGAGAGAGAGAGAGAGAGAGGGAAAAAAAGAGAGAAAGAGAAAGAGAGAGAGGGGGGAAGGGGGAGTACCGAAGACAAATTATATATATATATATATATATATATATATATATTGAGAATATATCACAAATACACGTGAGCCACTAAATGTTTCTAGTCTCTCAGTGGGGATCGAACCATCGACCATCAGAATGATAGCCGACGCTTTAATCAAGACTGCCGTGGTGTAATTGATTAAAGCGTCGGCTATCGTTCTGATGGTCGATGGTTCGATCCCCACTGAGAGACTAGAAACATATATATTATATATATATATATATATAATTATATATATATATTATATATATATATATATAGAGAGAGAGAGAGAGAGAGAGAGAGAGAGAGAGAGAGGGAGAGTGTGTGTGTAAATTGGGAGAGGAAGGGAGGGAAACGAAAATAAATTATATATATTGAGAGAGAGTGAGGGAATGTGTGTGTGTGTGTGTGTGTGTGTGTGCAGAAAAAGCGACTACCTCCCCCTTAAACGGCCACACTTTAAAAGGTCCGAAGCCAAAATATTCATAGGAAACCCTACGTTGAGTGGTCAATCCTGTAAGGCCTTGAGTAAACTGACATGGGTTGTCTTTTTCACCAGGGAACAGGTCCGCTTGGGGGCGTTTTTTTTTGTTTTTTTTTTTTTTTAATATATATATATATATTTTTAGGGGGGGGGGGACTCCATCATATAGGTCTAGAGAGCAAACTAACCCTCACCCCCCTCCCCTCTCTTAAATAACTATAACTAAATCAAGATTAACCCCTTCTGTAACGGCGACGTCCTTGATATTATCGTAGCTACGTTTAGACGATTGTGCATTTTAAGAAGGATCTGTGATGTTAAATAGAGTTAATTGAGATAGTGAGAAGCCTGTTTATTGCTGGAGGCACATTTAAAGCTGAATAAAATCGTCTAGTGGTAACCAGAATATGGTGGAAACTACGTCATCATGCTGAAGGGGTTAAGGGGGCCCACCTCGTTTTTTTTCTCTCTCTCCCTCACTCTCTGGGTTGTATCTATTCGGCCCCATTCAGCCTACTGTTTTAAGACGTTTATCCCCATCCCAGGTGTCGATTTTTTCCTGGCAAGCGGTAGCGAGCCAGCATATTTAGAAAACAAATTGTGACAGCAGGCTAAATTTGTATATTTTTCGATAGAAAAATGTCTCAGGCGAAGTCGGATTCTTCATACGAGGAAGGAATCGACACTTGGATAGGGATGTAAGGCTTAAAGCAGTAGGCTGAATGGGGCCGAATGGATACAAGCCAGATAAAGAGAGAATATGAGAGAGAAAAAAAGCAGGTCACCCCCCTTAAATAAAACAATGAATTATACGCCACAAACTAGAAGAGCTCTAATCCAAATATACAAACAAAATGGCCCCCCTGCCCCCTCCCCCCAAAAAAAAGAGAGAGAGAAAACAAGAGAAACAACTTTAACAATCAAGACGGGCGCTAGGGAGATAAGCAGTGGGGAACCTAGAGAGAGAGAGAGAGAGAGAGAGAGAGGCGCGATCAGTAGAGCGTGATGTAGTTTTCGATTTGTTCTCTCTCTCTCTCTCTAGGTTACTCACTGATTATCTCCCTAGCGCCCGTCTTGATTGTTAAAGTTGTTTCTCTTTTTTTTTCTTCTCTCTCACCGTAATGGTAGTTTCTAAATACATTCTATAATAATCCTAAGGCTACAGAGTTTTATATCACTAACGCTCACTATCTTTCACTTTATCTCTCTCTCTCTCTGATGTTGTGCATATGTGCACAACAAACTCACTTGCTCTCGTGTTCCCGATTTCGACTCCTCTGAATTCTCAACTTTATGGCTCAAACTTTCCTGTCATTCTCTTACTAAATATTTCTGTGCTGTCTATCTTTCCCCTAACTCTACCAACTTTCCTAAATTCTTTGACTATCTAAACTCTACAGTGGAACACATTCTATCCATTTCTCCTTTCTCAGAAATCTCCATCTTAGGAGATTTCAACGTTCACCACCGCCAATGGCTCTCCTCTCACACTACTGATCCACCTGGTGAACAAGCCTATGTCTTTTCTATCCTAAATGACCTAGAGCAGTTAGTTCAGCAACCCACCCGTATCCCGGATCGCATCGGAGATCGGCCCAACATTCTTGACCTGTCTTCTAACTTCTAACCCTTCTTCTTATACTGTCGATCTTTTCTCTCCTTTGGGCTCCTCCGACCATAAACTTATCTCTGTCACCTGTCCTATCTCTCCAGTACAGCCACCCGATCCTCCTAGCCGGCGGCGCTTGTGGCACTTTGGTGTTGCCGACTGGGAGGCTCTTCGGCAGTACTTCTTTGATTTCCCATGGAATGATTTCTGCTTCCATGGCCGAGGACCCTCGGAGAGTGCTGAACGCATTACCGAGGTAATCCTATCGGGCATGGAAGCATACATTTCCATTCTCTTTCTCTCAGACTAATGCTAAAAAATCTTGGTTTACTCACGCCTGTTCTACTGCTGTCCGCAATAAGGAGGAAGCATTCAAACGTTACCGACGCCTTAAAACTCAAGACTCTCATTCTTCATATGTTTCTGCCCGGAATCAAGCCAAATCTGTTCTTCGACTTGCCAAACACTCTTTCATCAATAATGTTACGACCGGGCACTCGGGTACACTAGGGCTCTTACACAGGACTCGAGTATGGCTCGCTGCCACAACGGAAACACACGATCCCAACCCCAGAGTACTGCCAGCCGAACAAAAAACGCCACTACCCTCCAGAGTTCTATCTGCTATAACGGGGTATACAAGAACTCGGTACTAGCGTTTCACACAACAGACTAATAACAAGACGGGAGTTATCTAGTCTGGTCAACAATCAAACAAAGAAGAAAGTACTACAACACTAAAGAATAGTGTTGGCCGAAGCCGAAGTAATCCACCCTTGAACTAAGAACTTAAGAAGTCCTCCACCCTCTACTTCGGATCGGCACTATTACGTTACGTTAAACAATAGTCCTCGAGCATCAAGCAAGGAATCTTCTGATAAGTTAGATGCTTCTCGAATACTCGTAAGAAGTAAGTATCGGATTTTGAACAGCAATTTAATGAATAACTCACTGGTAATTAAAGGCTTTAAATTGACATAAGAAGAATTATAAGAATAAGCAATAGGATATGGCAAACATTAAGAAGAAGTACTCCGACAATGCACTGGCAATAGCCTACTAAGATTGTGCTCGTGGGCCACTAATCTCTGAAGTAGCTAAGCGTGCCACACATGAAATCAATAGTGCTTAAACAATAATATACATAAGGAGAAGCTTCAATACTATGCTGTATCTGCTGGTCGAGCAAAGTCTAGCTGGGATATCTAAGGTTAAGAGACAATGGCTGAGCAAGCGGCTCGTAGCCTAGCGAGGTCCTTAAGACTGTGCGGCCAAATTACGGTAATTGACGGGATGCTCTCTTGAGAGATCCAGATCACTAGTATCTGGTTCTCTCCTGGCGATCCTCTCAAAGTCAAGCAAATGAGATAGCACAGTGTTGGGTGGCACAGGCAAAAGCCCTCACTCGCAACACAGTGCTAAACTCCCACGGTACACAATCAAAAAGACCACCTAGGCGTTCCACGTCTCCGTTGCAATTGTACTGGTTCAACCGCAACCTAGTACTCATAGGAAATCACAACTCAGAAACCCTATCCCAGTCTAGCATTGCCTAAACCAGCAGAAAACAGGAACATGAATAATCGCACACAGGGAAATGCATATACGAGTGCAACAAACATCAATCAATCCTATTCTAGTTAACCCTTCCAAAAATAGGCTATCTAACAGGCACTTATCTCGTGAGAACTCAAGCGATAATACTTTGGCTGACTAAATCTGCACCAAAGGGGTCATTGAGGTTAAAAAGGGTTCAGAAGAAGAAGAAAATAGGCTGTTCAGAGAGTAGAGAAAGTTCACATCAGTCGGAAGAATATGGATAGTTGCAAGGGATATGAGGAGTCGCTTTGCCTGATGAGTTCTGAGGAAAATGCGGCGGGACCTCCCTTTTTATACTCGGCCCTTTAGTGAGCATAACGCCAACTACTAAGGACCGCCCACTGGCAATCATGACGTCATATTCTCTCTCAATCTGGGATCGACAAAGAACTTCCCACGCGCTGAAAGGGAGGAAGGGAGGAGGGGGGAGGGAATTAGGCCTATCCACCTCGTGGCGCGCTCACCCGTTACATAACTCTCTCTCTCATCATTGTATATAAGTCCCACACACAATACTTATATCTAATGATATAAAATAGAACTCGTTGACTTAGAAGAAAACAAAATACATAATGATAATACTTATAGTACAACGGTTCACATAAACTGAGTTAGGAAACTCTACACAGACTACAGCCAAAGTTCCTGCCCTGACGATCCTAGCGAGGGTGGGGCCTGACTGGGCGTTCTGTACAGCATGCTCATACTCGACATGCGTCACACCTCCCCCAAGATTTTACTTGCTCAACCCTGAGCTAAAATCTGATATACAGAACCCCATCAAACCCCTCACACCCAGCGACCGCATGGCACTAAAACAACGCTGAGTTTATCACTAAAACACATCTTATAAAAAAAAATTCACATTTCATAACTCCTCCCAACAATAGTAAAAGACACAATATCATGCTCCCAGAGCGAGCTTACAGCAGCTCAGCCGTTTGATAGTTCGTGGACTACTCAAACCTTATAGGCTATGACAAACTTATACAATTATCTATATCAAAAAGAAAGAGTTTTTATATGATTTTTATATTTTAATATGTTTTTTTCCGGCTGCACTATAAGGGCAGCCTATTTTCTTCTATACCAAACGCTCAACAATCCTGCTTTACGACCCAATACGCTGGGCTACAACCGCGAGCCAACAAGCACCAAGCGCAAAATACTACTCAAACCAAAGCAGGAGGCTACCCGTGTGTCAATTTACCCAGGAATCATATACCCCTGAACGACCACATGCAACCTCGTTGTCACAACCGGCAATATGGCTTATGTCCAGGTTATATACCAATAACCTTAGTGACCACCTGGTCAGCCTCATATTCCGATTGTGAAACTGGTCCAAGATCTCGAGAGGGTAATGATCTGGGTAAACTACACCGACCGGACCATAGGCTGGAACATAGATCTCGAAATGCCCCAGCGCATCATCGTCCTTTTCACTTTCATTCATCAGGCTCTGACACGTTGCTGGTGCATTCTTAAGTCCGTCAGGCACAACATTGCACTGGTAGGTACTCCCGTCCACAACAAAACCACATACCTCTTTAGCACGCTCGGACAAAGTTACAAGCAACGACCACTCACGACATTCCTTATCCCTCAGATCCTTCGTCCACACGTAATCCAGCTCTGCTTGCACCATAGGCTGTCGAGCAGGATTTATACGGCAGGGAATTAAACTGAGCCTTGCACTATCTCCAGCCTGCATGTCGGATTCTACCCCGTACCTCAGGCCTGGAGAAGCAACAAACATGCGAAAGTACTGCCATAGCCTAGTAAACAACTGCCTTGCACTGTCTCCACAAACAACATGCCTAGTGCCCTCCCACAACCCAGCCGAGACCGCAGCTTCTAACCTGTAGTCTCCCTCCTTCTCCACCTTCGTCCCTAGAACAGCCAGGTCATGAGAGGGACAATCAGTACCACCCGTGCAGTCACTCCCACAGTTCATTATTGCTAAGGCTTCCCCGCCGATACCGTACATGCGCACCCCGCATTCCTTGTGACGACATCTGCCTGCGCAGCATCACCGCTTTCAGCGACATGGCCAGATACAGTCGGTCCTATGGTAGGGCTGTTGCATTAGACTAGAGCAGCATTGGGAGGCTATGCGACGACCGGGCACTGCGATACCACAGCCGACCTTACCAATCTGCTCAATGTCCTCCTTTTGACCACCACCCTTGGCAGCCATGGGTCGACCCTGACCTGGCAACCATGCCAAGGCCTCGTCGCCCACCTTAAACCACCGAAACAACGAGGCTAACGGTCTTTTAACAGTCACATGACCTGCCTGCGGAACATCTCGCACCGCCCGAGTTGTGAGACTCAGGGGCTCGGCACGACCAGTGGGGTATGAACCGAGCTGGTGCTGGAGTGCTGCACACTGCTGCTCAGGCAGGTGCTCTAGCACTTCCACAGCCACCAGACTCGTGTCCCCCGCCCACTGCTTCGCCGAGACATGACAATCCCTACTCTCCTCCACCTGTGCCCTACTGCCCCCCTCTCCTTCTCCACCTTGGCCGCGGCAGACCAACGCAGGGACAGTAGGCTGCTCAGGTGGTTGCCTCACAAACTCCTCCAACAGGTTCACATGACATGCTTCCCCGTCCTCGTGTTTAATCTCGACAGCACCATTACCACACTTCTGAACTTCCGGATCCTCCAACTGCAGTTTACAAATATCTGAGGGAACCAACCTGTCTAGATGCTTCCGAAGCAACCCAAATCCTTCCCCAATATCAAACTGAGCAATCCTTTTTTCTCTCCGTGTGCAACGTTGCTGCCTCGGAGTCTCTTCCGGCCCTACCTCCTCACTAGCTGTGACAGGTCCTGGGGCCTCTCCAGACTCTAACATAGGTGCCAATACTGAATCACCCAGGAGAGCCGCCGAGTCAAAACTCTTAAAACCAACTCCAGCTTTAGCCTCCTCCTGTTGATCGTTCCTCTGCTGGTCTGAAGACGGAGGACTAGGCTGTGACACTTTAGCTGCCCGAGCTCGGGTGACAACACACGCCATGGGTTGTGTCTGGCACCGCTCGACCCACTCTTGCTCTTCCCCACTCACGTCGGCCGGCCTCTCGGCAACGACTAAGGGTAGAACCTCAGAAGCGGGCATTGCAAAGTCGTTGCCGAGAAGAAGGTCGACGCCCTCCACTGGCAGTTTCTCCACAATCCCGACATCCAATTCACGTGTCACACCATCCACCTCCAACTCCAACCGCACCAGCGGGTATGACCGAGTTGCATTAATACCCTGCACCACTACCACCCGAGCCACATTTATAGGGTAGCCAGTCAAGTTATTCATCAGAGTCTGGGAAGCACCTGTATCACGCAAGACCTCTACTCCATGCTTGCGCCCCGCCCACATCACGCAACCCCGTCCTCTATGGTCGCAAAAAACATCCTGAGCAGGGTTCGAGCCTCTCAGGTGTTTCTGCATTGGCTGTGCCTCAGCCTCTGACGAACTGCCCCGGGCAAACTCAGAAGACTTCGGAGACACACCAATGTTGCAGGCCAAAGACACAGCTGCTGTAGGTGGTTTGCTAGGACAGACTCTTGCAAAGTGCCCCTTTTCATGACAAAGATAACACTCCAACTCCCTCTGGGCTTCCCTTGGTACTGGGAAGGGCCCGGCCCCTTCTTAAATGGGACGGTGTTAGTCTTGTGGTCAGTCTTGGTATCATAGCTCTTGTACTTGTTTGCATAAGATATATTACTAACTCGGGGGGGTGGGGTGTCACGCCCCTTGTTACCTGCCTCACTACGCTGGGCAGACCCGCACCCACGAATTAATGATAGCCGGAGGTCAGCCATCTCAGCTGCCTCCTGTAGAGTTTTAGGGTTCTTTTCTTTAATAGTTAAAGTCATATCTGCACCAGTACACTTATAAAACTGCTCGAGCAGAAACAGCTCAGTCAACTGTTCGGCCGTCTCAGCTTTCTCAGAACGTGTCCAGTTTGTAAGTGCATCTTTTAAGTCCCGGGCATGTTCAAGAAAGGTCGCCTCCCTAGTCTTTGTAACACCCCGAAACTTCAATCGATATGTTTCTGGTTGCAACTCGTATGCCCGTAGGACAGCTCTCTTCAATTCTGGGTAGTCAATGCAAGACTCTAAAGGCAGTGCATCATAAGCCTTCAGACCCTTACCCGTAAGTCTTGAGGAGACCAGAGCTGCCCACTTCTCTTCAGGCCAATTATGCTCCCTACACTTCTTCTCAAAACGATTAAAAATTCTGTGACTTCAGTTTCACTAAATGCCGGCACCAACTTGACTAAGTGGGACAAGGACTGTTCTCTTACTTGGCCCTCACGGCCCATCCGAATCCCTGTCGACTCTGCACGAGTCTTATCTAAATCTATTTGAGCACAATATTTCTCTGAGTCGTATCTAAGCTCAGCCTCGTGCCTCCTGGTCTCATCCTCTTGCCTCCTAACCTCAATCTCATGCCTCCTGGTCTCAGCCTCAATCTCATGCTTCCTAGCCTCATTCTCCTGCTTCCTAGATTCATTCTCAATCTTAGCAAGCTCAAGTTTAAATATCATATCTGGAGACAGGCAGGAAGAGGGAGTTGCCACTACTGAAGGAGGGGGGGCAAGAACTGGGGAACCACCATACGCACCGCCCGAGGGCACTCCAATCTTCCAATTCTCATCCCTCTGTGGGAGAGTGCTAACCTCCGGCAACTGAGTGGACGGCACTGTGGGAGTCGAGTGAGAGGGGATCTGGGGAGGAACCCCCCCAAACGCCCTCTCCTCCGAAACCCCATGTCGCCCACGCAACACCCAGGAAATCAGCTCCCCCTTGGACATCCCTCCTACATTGGATAGACCCAAAACCTTGGCTATCAGGTGCAAGCCATAAACATTCACCCCAGTCAGCCTCTCCTCCGTCACATGGTACTGCTTACTCACAAAAAGTCTAGCATCCTCCTCACTAGTTACTAACGGCACCTCCTCAAATGGCATCTCTCGCTCCTCGTCAATACTAGGCACGACATACTGAAGTTCACAAAAAATTCTCGAGACAAAAGTGTTAAACTCCCTTATGTAAGCACTAATTACTAAATTAACTGGAGTCTCTTAAATGCTCTCCTAATTGCCTTACAAAAAAAAATATTCTTCAATATGTACGCTAAAGTACGAACAAACAAATGTTGTACAACTCTGCAAAAAATTATACTGTTCACAAAATCCTAAGCAAGGTCGCCATTTGTTACGACCGGGCACTCGGGTACACTAGGGCTCTTACACAGGACTCGAGTATGGCTCGCTGCCACAACGGAAACACACGATCCCAACCCCAGAGTACTGCCAGCCGAACAAAAAACGCCACTACCCTCCAGAGTTCTATCTGCTATAACGGGGTATACAAGAACTCGGTCGGTACTAGCGTTTCACACAACAGACTAATAACAAGACGGGAGTTATCTAGTCTGGTCAACAATCAAACAAAGAAGAAAGTACTACAACACTAAAGAATAGTGTTGGCCGAAGCCGAAGTAATCCACCCTTGAACTAAGAACTTAAGAAGTCCTCCACCCTCTACTTCGGATCGGCACTATTACGTTACGTTAAACAATAGTCCTCGAGCATCAAGCAAGGAATCTTCTGATAAGTTAGATGCTTCTCGAATACTCGTAAGAAGTAAGTATCGGATTTTGAACAGCAATTTAATGAATAACTCACTGGTAATTAAAGGCTTTAAATTGACATAAGAAGAATTATAAGAATAAGCAATAGGATATGGCAAACATTAAGAAGAAGTACTCCGACAATGCACTGGCAATAGCCTACTAAGATTGTGCTCGTGGGCCACTAATCTCTGAAGTAGCTAAGCGTGCCACACATGAAATCAATAGTGCTTAAACAATAATATACATAAGGAGAAGCTTCAATACTATACTGTATCTGCTGGTCGAGCAAAGTCTAGCTGGGATATCTAAGGTTAAGAGACAATGGCTGAGCAAGCGGCTCGTAGCCTAGCGAGGTCCTTAAGACTGTGCGGCCAAATTACGGTAATTGACGGGATGCTCTCTTGAGAGATCCAGATCACTAGTATCTGGTTCTCTCCTGGCGATCCTCTCAAAGTCAAGCAAATGAGATAGCACAGTGTTGGGTGGCACAGGCAAAAGCCCTCACTCGCAACACAGTGCTAAACTCCCACGGTACACAATCAAAAAGACCACCTAGGCGTTCCACGTCTCCGTTGCAATTGTACTGGTTCAACCGCAACCTAGTACTCATAGGAAATCACAACTCAGAAACCCTATCCCAGTCTAGCATTGCCTAAACCAGCAGAAAACAGGAACATGAATAATCGCACACAGGGAAATGCATATACGAGTGCAACAAACATCAATCAATCCTATTCTAGTTAACCCTTCCAAAATAGGCTATCTAACAGGCACTTATCTCGTGAGAACTCAAGCGATAATACTTTGGCTGACTAAATCTGCACCAAAGGGGTCATTGAGGTTAAAAAGGGTTCAGAAGAAGAAGAAAATAGGCTGTTCAGAGAGTAGAGAAAGTTCACATCAGTCGGAAGAATATGGATAGTTGCAAGGGATATGAGGAGTCGCTTTGCCTGATGAGTTCTGAGGAAAATGCGGCGGGACCTCCCTTTTTATACTCGGCCCTTTAGTGAGCATAACGCCAACTACTAAGGACCCGCCCACTGGCAATCATGACGTCATATTCTCTCTCAATCTGGGATCGACAAAGAACTTCCCACGCGCTGAAAGGGAGGAAGGGAGGAGGGGGGAGGGAATTAGGCCTATCCACCTCGTGGCGCGCTCACCGGCCGTCGTTACATAACTCTCTCTCTCATCATTGTATATAAGTCCCCACACACAATACTTATATCTAATGATATAAAATAGAACTCGTTGACTTAGAAGAAAACAAAATACATAATGATAATACTTATAGTACAACGGTTCACATAAACTGAGTTAGGAAACTCTACACAGACTACAGCCAAAGTTCCTGCCCTGACGATCCTAGCGAGGGTGGGGCCTGACTGGGCGTTCTGTACAGCATGCTCATACTCGACATGCGTCACAATAATAAATGCACTGAACTATCCAACTCTAGCTCTTCCTAAGCTTTCTGGCATCTAGCCAAAAACCTCTCCAACAATTTCTCTTCCTCGTCTTTCCCTCCCCTTTCCCACTCTGATGGCACAACCATCACTTCTTCCTCTGACAAAGCTAAACTCTTCGCTCAAACTTTTGCTAGAAACTCCACCTTGGATGATTCCGGTGCTATTCCTCCCTCTCCGCCCTCCTCTCTCTTACTTATGCCTAATATCCTAATCTCTTCTAAAGATGTACTCTTCTACCCTCTCTGGGCTTAACACTAATAAGGCGTACGGTCCGGACGGTGTTCCTCCTGTTGTTCTCAAAAACTGTGCTTCCGTGCTGACTCCCTGCCTAGGCAAACTCTTTCGTCTCTGTCTATCCTCTAACGTCTTCCCTTCATGCTGGAAGTTTGCTCACATTCAACCTGTCCCAAAGAAGGGTGACCGCTCTCAACCCTCCAACTATCGTCCAATTGCTCTTATCTCTTGTCTTTTTAAAGTTTTTGAAACTATTCTTGCTTCCAAATTTCTTAAGCATTTCTCTTCTCATAATCTGCTCTCAGATCGCCAGTATGGCTTCCTTAAGGGTCGCTCTACTGGTGATATTCTTTCATATCTTACTAACTCTTGGTCATCCTCCTTTCGGGACTTCGGTGAGACTTTTTCTATTGCACTAGACATATCGAAAGCCTTCGATAGAGTCTGGCATAAATCTTTAATTTCTAAACTACCCTCCTTCGGTTTCTATCCCTCCATCTGTGCCTTTGTCTCTAATTTCCTTTCCGGCCGTTCCATAGCTGCGGTTGTGGACGGCCATTGTTCACTTCCTCACCCTATAAACTCTGGTGTTCCTCAGGGCTCTGTCCTATCTCCTATTCTCTTTCTAATTTTTATAAATGATCTCCTTAACTGTACCTTAATTCCCATCCATTCATACGCAGACGACTCAACCTTACACTACTCCATTAGTTTTTCAGAACGCCCCAGCCAGCAATCCCTCAACGACAAATGTAATGAAGCCATAGAACTCTTAAATTCTGATCTAAATACTATTTCCAATTGGGGCAGAGAAAACCTTGTTAACTTTAATGCTTCCAAAACCCAATTTCTCCATCTATCTACCAGTCAGGATCTCCCAGCGGACTATCCCTTATTCTTCAACAATACAAAAATCAACCCTTCATCTTCTCTCAATATTCTTGGTGTCTCTTTTTCTTCTGCTCTCATTTGGAAGGACCATATTACCAGTCTTGCTAAGGCAGCCTCCCAGAAGCTGGGTGCTCAACCGCCTTAGGGGGTTCTTTTCCCCTGCACAGCTTCTTGCTCTGTACAGGGGCATAGTGCGCCCTTGTATTGAGTATTGTTCACATGTGTGGGGAGGTTCCTCTCACACCGCTCTCCTAGACAAAGTTGAAAGGAAGGCCTTTCGTATCATTAACTCCCGTCCACTCACCAACTCTCTGCAATCTCTCTCTCTCCGCCGCAATGTTGCATCTCTCTCGCTATTCTATCGCTACTATAATAATCAGTGTTCCTCAGAGCTATCCCAGTGCATACCACCTCCTTTACGTAGGGCACGTGGTACCCGTCTTGCAACTCAATCCCACCCCTACTCTGTGCAACTCTCTAACCCAAGAGTGAAACGTTACTCTCAAACTTTCTTCTACTCAACATCTGAGCTCTGGAACTCTCTCCCAGAATCAGTCTTTCCCTCTTCCTATGACTTAAATTGCTTCAAACTCCGTGTGTCCAGGCATTTTGGCTCGAACGTCCCTTGATTTTGGCCCTGTCACTCTTTCAACTATGGGGGAGGCACTCGCTATAGGCAGTTATGCCTTTTGCCTCCCTCAATCACATAGAAAAAAAAAAAAAAAAAAAGATGTAAGTAACTCACAAGATACCGTAATTTTTGGCGACTTTGATTTACCTGTGACCAAGTGGGGCGATACTCTTACTTCACACTCCGGACATGACTTGTGTACGAGCTTGCAAGAGAGTTCGCTTTATCAATTCACCGACCCATGGTAATAACGTTCTTGACATTGTACTTGCAACAAAAGAGGAATTAATAGAGAATTTGAATGTTGGTGATGAATTCAGTAACAGCGACCATCGTACGATAACTTTCACTTTAAACTTTACTAGTAACGAACCAAATAGTAGCATCGAGAAGGTCCCTAATTTCAAGAAAGCAGACTTTCATAAACTTGGAGCTATGTTTGAAGAAACTGACTGGAGCTTTTTGATTAACAATAGCGACATAAATACATCTTGGATGTTGTTCGAAACTACTTACCTAAAAGCAGTGCAAGCCTGCATACCATCGAAAATACGGCGTCCAGGCCATAATAATAAGCCCAAATGGTGGAAAAAGGATGTTTCAAACTGCCTGCTTGCTAAAAAATTTGCTAATGATAGATTAAAATCCTCACAAAATGACGAAGAACGGGTGAAATTTGTAGAGCTACGACGCTAAGCCAAAAAGTTAATTATGCAAAGTAAAAAGACCCTAGAGTTACATATTGCGAATCGAAGTAGGACGGGCCCGAAAGAATTCTATAGTTATATCAGAAAGAAAAAAGTAGTTACTTGAACTTTTGAACCGTTAGTCGATGAAAATGGAGAATACACCAAAGACGAAGTACAAATGAGTAATGCCCTCAATACCTTCCTTGCATCAGTTTTTACAACAGAAGACCTCGGTGATATCCCTACCACCATCGCCGATTCAGATTGATAATTCAGATGTTCTAAGCAATATCACCGTTACAGAGAGAGACGTATTGAATTGTTTAGATAAACTCAAGGTAAATAAAACGCCTGGACCTTATCTCACCTAGAGTTCTAAAGGAAGCTAAGGATGAGCTCTCCAAACCACTGACATTACTATTCAATAAATCCTTGCAGTCTGGAACTATGCCTGATCAGTGGAAGATAGCCAACGTAACACCGATATTCAAAAAAGGCAGCAAATCCCTACCCAGTAACT